>PVLD010001981.1:0-180594 GCA_004027595.1 Dinomys branickii
CCCTCCCTCTCTCTCTCTCTCTCTCTCTGTCTCTCTCTCTCCATCATTCTGTCTCACTCTCTGTCTCTCTGTCTTTCTCTGTCTCTCTCTGTGTCTCTTTCTCTGTCTCTGATGAGCTTGCTCCTTGTCTGAAGGGTGCACCGTGACCAGGTAAGCCAGATTTCTTCATGCCTCTCCTGTCACCCCTCCCTGCCTCTAGACCTGATCCACAGTCAGATCCTTATATGCCCTGGCAGGTAGGACACAAGGAACAGTCTGGGGTGGGACACAAAACACACCCTAAATCTGTAAGATTAGGCTCGTTTATGCCCACATTCTGGTGAGCATGTATAGACATGCGCTCTTAAGGCTTTGAACCTGTAGAGCATGGAAACAAAGCTGCAGCAGGGTTTGGCTGACTGAAGAAGGTATGTGTTCTAGAGATTTGGGGTTGATTTACAAGCTTGAACGGCTAAGAGTGGTACTGACAGTTTGCTCAATTAGTAGTCCATACCAGAGACTAGCACAATATATTGGATGGCTTGGAATGGAAATGTTCTTATGTATGACCTGTTTACCTTCCTCCTAATGTGAAAGGACTCATGAGATACTCCCTTTTCCAAGACCTTGAGATTTGTACTGGCACACAAGGGTTCATGATTCCAGGGTCTGAGAGAAGTGGTTTGCACCTTGTTTGCCAAGATATGAGTTAATGAAACGCTTCAGTTTGGCTAAGTGTTCTCCAAAGGCCTGTGTATTACAGGCGTGGTCATCAGCTTGTGGTACTCAGGAAGTGACGGGTCCTTAAAGTTAGGGCCTAGGGGAAGGAGTAATTAGGAGTGCCTGAAGCAGATATGTTGAGATTCTGCTTCCCTATTGTCCTTCTTTGTCCTCCAGCTACATGAGGTAAGCAGTTAAATCAATGACCTCAACCAACCATGGATTGAGATTCCTGCAACTATAAGCCAAAATAATTATTCTCCCTCACAAACTGCTTATCTCAGGAATTTTGTCACAGTGACGGAAAACTGGCTGACACTGGAAACTTCTCTGTGGCTGGCATAAGTCATCAGTCTGCTGAAGGAAGAACCAAGAGGAGGCTCCGCAGCTCCCTCTCCCTCTCAAAACAGTAAGTATAGAAACTACACCTCCGGGAAAATCACGAAATTAGGATAACCATCAAAGAGTGGGATGTTTGGTTACCAGCCATCTCTACCTTAGGTGATGGGTCTTGTAGAATATCAGTGGGTCACTGCAAGCACAGTTAAGTGACCCCAAGTACCGATGCCATTCCTGATGTCACCCTGATAGCTGCCACTGCCCCTTGTTCATCTTCTCAGCGTCAGTGAGAAATCCCAAGCTGTACATGTACTGTCAAGCCCAGAGGTCCCAATTATTCCCGTTAGTTGACTGCACTAACCCTTGAGTGACATAACCCTGCCCAGGAGGTTGTCACTAGGTTTTTCTAGACTCAGCGCTAATCCTGGGGAATGGATGAAGAAGGAATTTACAAACACCCACTCTAACCTACTGACCTGCTCATACCAGAAGGACTATACCTGCTCACATTTTTTCCTTTCTTTGATTACTTATTTTCTGCCCACTCCATTCTGTTCTATGCACTGTGTTCTGGATGAACTTTATGATTTGCTCCATACCAAATAGAATTTCAAGGTGACATTAAATTGCGTCCTGTTTCCTTTGATTTTGTATATATCTGTTTGGCATCCATTTCTCATAGAGCAAAACTAACAGCCAAAGCTACTTCATCTCCTGTGAAATCCACCTTTCAGAGGGGCAAAATCAAGGGCCCCAATAAAGGCTCTGGGCCACGCTTGTCCTTTTGTCCTCTCTGCCTCCTGATTACCCTGTGCTTCTGCATGGCCCTGCACGTTCTTCCCTGGCTCCTGTTTCTAGGGATCCTGTGAGGCTAAACACCTTCCCTCCTGACAGGCATTCCCATGTCTCTGTGTCTTAACCTTGAATACAAATTTTGAAGCAATTAAATACAAGCAATTTTTTCAACGTATGATCGTAGAAATCTGAATGTGCATTCATGTTAAGAGACAAAGAACTGCATTAGGGGGCTCCTAGCATTTATACTACTTTCAAATATTTTGATGGTGTCCACCCCTCCTCCGAACAGAAGCCCAAAGCCCTCAGCCCCTCCTCCCTCAGCCTCCCTTGCATCTAGATCGTGGTTAATCATCTGAGTCTGTCCTGACCTTTGGATAGGAAGCTAGCTACATGAAGGATGAGGGACAGAAGAGAATTAATTGTGGCAGCAGTGGTGGCAGCAGCAGGAGTGGGCTGGTTTCCAGGGACAGCAGTGGAGCGAGACCAGTGATGTTGCAGGGTTTTACATTCATCTCGGCAGCAGCTGTGCTGGCCAGGGCGCTGGGCTGGGCTGGGCTGGGCTGGGGCTGGTGGTGCCCTGGTCCCATCCATCGCCACACAGGTCCTCCAGCTGCCTGCCTGCTGCTGTGAGCCACCCACACCCTTCCGCAAAGCTGCTCCTGCCGGACTCATCCATATTGCTGACAACCAAGAATCCCCATTCATACGATTTATGATGCTCTTTTTTCTTTTCCCTTCCTCCTTCTTCTTTCCTTCCTTCCATCTTCCAGTCTCCAGATGAGGAAGATACGCATCCAGCTTCCTGTGTGCCCGTGTAAATGTGGTGTGGTAACACTGCTTGCTCATGATGGATAGTGGGAATTTGAGAGTTTTATGATTTGTTTTCTGTACAGTGGTACTTTGGTACTCATGCAGCGAGTATAAAAATGAGTACTGAACAAGTTGCTTTTCCTGGGGTGTCAAGTCACGAGGCAACACCAAGTTCTAGCTTTTGCATTGATTACCAAACAGGCAAGTACCAGGACAAGATTTTCATGTCATGATACCTCAAGCATCAAATTCAATGGGTTTCAAGTTCAATGAGTTTTAGAGCAGTGAGGGAACAAGTTATGACTGCATTCTATATCTTTCAGTTTTCTCAGTGATGATACTAGCGATCACATGCACATGTGTAAGTATAATGCATGTACACGCAGGCCTGTGTTCATGCATATGCTGTGTACAGCTCCAGTGAAGCACTTCACAGTGTTTGTACCAACCCACCCTCACAACAAGTCTGTGAAGTAGGCGCCCTCATCCCCATCCTCCTTTTACCTATGAGGAAATTGAGGCAAAGAAACTTTATTTAATTTTTATTTTTTAAATTATTTTTGCAGTGCTGGGGATTGAACTCAGGACCTTGCATTTGCCAGGCAGGTGCTTATTCCACTGAGCTATATCCCCAGCCAGGGGGAAAGAAACTTTAGAAAACAGCCCATGAAGGCGTAGAGCCAGACGTCACCCCAGCCGTCCATGACCAAGGCCTTAGCTTTGAGCAAAGTCAGGGAGCTGAGGTAAGAAGTGGCTTGACAGGAAGCAGAACCCAAAGAGACCTTCGGGGTGGGAAGGAAGCTTGTTCAGGGGAAGGAGCAGCAGGGCAGCGGGGAGAGACGCTCACGTGGGAACATCTAGAGCTAGTCCACAGGCTGGGCATTTCAAGGCCACAGGCTCCAAGATCCAGGCTGCTGGGTATGATGCTGGACAGAAAGGGGCCACAACGTCATTTGTGGCTTTAGAGGACACTGCCCCCACTTTTCTAGGCGACAGAAGCCAAGGTCACCTTCAGGAAGGCTGGGGCAGGGGGAGGCAGTCAGGCAAGCAGCCAGGTCAGGTGGCAGTACCTGTGGCCTTGCAAGCGGCTGGGTGCGGGAGCCGGGGGGCGGTCCCGTGGGGGAGAAGAGCAGGAGGGAGGGGTTGCCGGTGGCCATGGCTCTGTCTCTATCCCTCGTTTACTGAAAACTCTACTACTGTGTGGCAGGCAGTGCTGAGCTCAAATGAGCCTCGCTGGAGGTGAACTGAGGACCCCGGTAGTGACCTTGGAGCACATGGTCCTGGTCCTTCAGAGCAGAGAGGGAGGTATCGCAGGACTGGACAGAGGGGAGGCAGTGCTGTGTCTGTCCCTGCTGGACACAGGCTGAATAGCCACAGGCTCCTCCTCCTCCCCCCTCTGGAGTGTGTGTGTGTGTGTGTGTGTGTGTGTGTGTGTATGAGCGAGGAGAGAGAGAGGGAGGACAGCATCTGTGCTCACTCCGCCGTGATCCCTCCTGGGGCCGGGCGTGAGTTTCACCTGCAGTTGCTGCCCTTGTGCCCGGATCTCCGGGCCACCCTCACCGCAGCTGCATGATGCCTCTCTGCCTCCCACAGCTGGGCAGCCCCATGAAACCGAGTCCCTCTGCAAAACTTGTCCAGGAAGCCAACCTGCGTCTGCCATAAGGAGTCCTCATCCCAGCGGGTGCTCCTGACCCCTCAGGCTGCAGTGCCTGCTGACCATGCTATGAAGTGACCAAGCTCCATTGTGCATCCCCCATTCCCTGGGGACTTCTGCTGGCTGCCCTGAGTCTCCCAGTCAGACTCATTCTCCGCATCCCTTGAGTGCCCTGTGTTCTTTTGTGTCCATAGGTAAGTGGGCTGCTGGGAGTGTCCTGCATGTGGGAGATTTCCGGTGTGGGCTGATGGGACACAGGCAATTGTGGGCACTTAAGAGAGGGTCGTGTCAGAATGGCAAAAGCTGCCTGCTCCAGGGAGAATTTTAGCTTCCTGCTTGTTCTTGCTGGGCTGTTCCAAGCCCCGTGAAAGTGAGACACCTCTGCTCTGCTGTGGATGTTTCAGTCTCAGAAGTCGTGGCTTTCTGGCATGGAATCTGTGTCTATGCCTTAATTACTACCATTCCCTCCTTTGCTCATTTACTTATGAATTCCGTAAATATTCAAATGCCTAAATGAAGATCAGCAGACGGCAATAGTGCTTAGTAACTTGGAAGGTTCCAGCTCTTCCTCACTGGATTGATGCAGGCTGGAACTGGTGGAGAGGATTCTCACCTCGGCTGGTGTGAGATGCTCCGTGACCTCAGCAATTCCCTCCAACCTTGAGAGGTTAAGTGTCTGTTATGATCAGGTCATTCCCTCCAACCTTGAGAGGTTAAATGTCTGTTATGATCAGGTCATCGGGCAAAGCATCTAGGAAAGCCAGAAGTGCCCTCTATCACTGAAGCATCTATTTAGAAAAGAAGAGACAGTGTCACTTTCCTGAATCAAGGGTTTTCTTGTAGGGTGTGGTAGTGACATTTGTGGAAGAGCTGGGTTCCTGTGCTCCGTGGGCTGGGTTTGCTTTCTGGATAGCAGAAAGGGGCTGGGTGGGATCTAGGAGGTGGTGCTTGTGAAAAGATTAAAAAGTGGTCCTGGGGTTGAGGACCTAGCTCAGGGTGCAGCGCCAGCCTGGCAAGCTTGAGGTCCTGAGTTCCACTCTTCGTACCTCCTCAAAACAGTGGCCCAGTGGGCGAGAAGTTGAAAAGCAGCTGTAGTGGAAAATGGACAGGGACAGCACCCCATCAGCCTGAGTCCCCCACAACCAGGACCCGGGTGGACTAGAGAGGGCAGGTGGGGGACGGACCTGGACACTAGCAGACATCATCATCCCCAGAGGGACATCGACTCAGAGTGCTTTCTCCAGGCAGCAGCTTTTGCATGGTCTTCTCCGTGCACCCTGCGTGTCCAGATTTTACACACAGGAACACACCCCTCACTATCCTGCCCTCCCCCAAAACTGCCGATCCAGCTGCGGAGGGGATCAGAGTCCAGAGCTCTTTCCCTTTAAATTCTTTTGTGACTGGAGGTGGAAGCTTATTTTAATTACTGCCAATTACCTGGGACAGGCTGTCCTTTGGTTTCCAGTGACAAATGAATGAAATTACCACAGTGAGCTAATTACCAAGGATACAAACGTGAGAAGTGTATCTGCTAGAGTTAACCACATCTCATTTGCATGTTCTTGCAGAGAGCCCAGGACATCTCCTGTTCGGTATTTAAATGATGCAGTTTCAGTGTGCCTGGATTCCTAGTCTCACTCGTAGAGAAAGGTATACATACTGCACATACTTAAAAGGTGAAATAGGTCATGACGGTGGGATTTACAGTCATGATACTGGATGCCAGGAGCACTGAGTGACCTGCAAACCTGTAGAATCTTGGCCCCAGGTGAGCCGCCTTTGAGGTGGGCACCTGTCCTCTCTCACCGGTCCTCTCCACAGACCTCGGTGCTAATAGTGGCTTAGCAATGGCGGTCGTTAGACGATCTGTGGGACGCAGGCAAGTGCGGGTGGTGTTGCTCATACATTTGCCTTTGCACTGGCGCCACTGGGTAGAACTCCACCTCACTGCGGTGGAGAATCTGAGGACTTGAGCTTGAATCCCAGCTTTAGCACTTGGAAACTCCATGGACTTGGAGAAACCAAGGCACTTCTTCCAGAGATGAAAATCTCTTTTCTCCACAGCTCCCTGGGGCAAGGTGAGCAGAAATCAGAGCAGAGGTGTAGAAAAGCCTCAAAACTCTGTGAGAGCACAACCGTGAGGTCTTGGGGAGACCCCTGAGAGTCAGTGTCCAGAGGGACTCTGGGGTCCACTTTGCTGGCATTTGCCAAGCCCTGGTTTCTAACTTCGGGTGAAAAGAAAGCAGCGAGCCTTCGCGCCTGGGTGATGATGGGTGGCAGCGCTTGATTGTGCAGCCCTGCTTCAATTTCATCAGCCAACAGCACTTCCAGATGGTGGTGAGAGGTGAGGTGACACCCGCAGATAACTTCAGAGGGGCTGGGACTCTCAGGGTCCTCCAGAATAGAGAGGGCAGAAGAGAGAAAAAGGACCTGAAAGAGGTCTCTGGGATTGTTGGGCATCTGAACGGGGGGGGGGGGGGGGAAGAGCAGAGGGAAAACCACCCATTCTACAGTTTCTCATGAGTAGGGACGAAACTGAGCTTTTGGTGACCAATACCAGGATATCCCAGCTCAGCTCGGCTCGGCTCAGCTCAGGCTTCTCTCAGACGCTCACACAGACTCTGACTCAGGGAAGGACTTCTGCACCTGAGGAGTTGTCTGAAGCCTGGAAGGGAAGATGCCCTGGACACCTTTGAAGCCAGGGAGACCAAATGCACACAGTTAAGATTCGCAGCAGCCTGAGGACGGGAGGAAGCAACTGTAGAGCTCTTCTTTCTTCCCGTTCTTTTCTATGCATTACCCACAGGACCCAGGAGCTCAGGTCTCTGCCCTGTTGTGCAGCACATTGTTGACCCTAATAAAGGAAGAGATTGCAGAAAAATCAAGGAATAAGGAAAAAACAAGCAGGTGGTGAATGCAAATGTTTTTCTTGGCCTCGCTCCCTAAATTCAGAGCCAGGTCTGAATTTAGGAGGGAGCAGGTCTCCCTCCTCAAATGTTCTTGGGTCCCTTTCCTCACCAGAAACCTTTCACAGGAGGCGCTCCCCACCTGGAGTCTTCGCAGTGAGCTTGGGCCTGGAATCTGCCCTAACCTTTGTCCCCACTTTAGTGCCACCTAAGAGGCTCAGGTGCCTCAGCCTAAGCATAACTCCAGGTGGACACAGCTGACTTCTCTTCTACTCCATTGACAAAATGAACAGAACACAATTCACTACTCTAGCAACTGTGCAGCTTGGACACGCCAATGGACAACTGCTATGCTTTAGATCAATGGTGGCAAACATTCTAGAGCTTTTGTTGTTAACGAACAGTCTGCTATGGCCTGCATCCCATGGGTTCCTACTACTGCTAGGTCTAGAACGTTCTCTAAAAGCCTCCTGAGTTCAGAGGGGGGCGCTTTTGGAAGGTGGTTGGGTCGTGGGGTGCTATGCTTATCACTGGGTTCACCCTGTGCTGTCAGCAGGCTGGGACAGGCTGGAAAAAGAGGTCCCTGGAAGGGGGTAACTTCCTTACTGGCTCCTTTCTCTCCTGCTTCCTGGTCACCTGACTCGAGCGGCTTTCTTCCGCCCACACCCACCCGCCATGCTCTTTCTGCCTGGGAGCCAGCTGACTCTGAACAGAATCCTGCAAAAACCATGGATCAAAACAAACCTCTCAAGCCGGGCATGGTGGTGCACACCTGTAATCCCAGCACTTGGGAGGCTGAGGCAGGAGGATTGTTGCGAGTTCGAGGCCAGCCTGGGCTACAAAGTGAGCCCAAGGCCAGCCTGAACTGCTAGCGAGACCCTGTCTCATAAAGACAAAAAAAAAAAAAAACAAAAACAAAACCTCTCCGCCTTTAAGTTTTGGGTGTTGGGTTTTGTGCCCCGTGACGGGAAAGTGACTAACAAAGCATTGTTCATCTCTAGCCCTCTCTGTCTTCCCCCACTGCAGCTCTGCACATCCAAGGCCATCTCCTGCCTCCCCTCCCAGCCCTCTGGCAGCCCCCTAAGCATTTGTAACTTTGTATCAGGTTCATTTGGTTTAGCATAGTGTTTTCAAGGTTCATCCCTATTGGGGTGTGCACTAGAATTTCCTTCCTTTTAAAGGCTAAATAATCTTCCACTGTGCGCCTGCACCACATTTAGCTTTTCTGCTCATCTGTTGAGGGACACGGCCTGTTCCCGTCACAGAGTTGGCCTTGACTGCTTGCCCTCCACTCAGCTAGAGTCTAAGTCTAATGAATTTTGGGCCAGCTCCCAACCCTATGAGATTGGAGAGGGCACATGCAGGACCCACCGCATGCATAAAAATACTTCATTATGCTAAGTGATGAGGGCATGTGTGTGGGAGGAAATTTGGAAAGTGTAGAAGAGTGTCAAGAAGTCAGTGTAGAAGTACCAGTTGCTGTAACCCGTGCCCCAGAGAACACGGAGACCCGTGTGCACACCGGGAAGGGAGGGTGAAGAGTGACGAGCAAGACGGCCGTGACAGCGCTCCTGAGAGGGAGTTGGCTGTGCAGCGGCCTTTGCAGAGGAGCAGCTTGGAAGGCCCTCAAGGGCCAGAGATGCCAACCCAGCTGCTTAAGCTCTCCAGGGCTGCAGAAGCTCCTGGGGCCAGGCTGGGTGGGCGCTGTATGGGGCATATGCACGATTTGCAGGGGCAGTAGTTTACACACAGGGAAAGCTGCCCTCCTGGGAAAGCTCCTGGCCTGGGGTGTGGACAGCAGCAACCCCAGAGGGGCTGAGACTGGGGTGACTCCCCCTGCCTAACTCCCCTTGCCCGGCTGCTCTGTCTTTACCTCCTGGGGACTATTCTGAGAGAGCTTTCCCGAGCAACCCCGCTGGGAACCACTGGCTTTTTCCACCCACTGGATGAGAAGTTTGGGGGCCAGAAAGGGATGAGGTGCATCTCAGAGAGCTGGGACAAAGTAGGGAAGCCTGGGGCAGGGCAGGGTACTGTGTGGCACCAGGGTAAGGGTGACCGGTACTCAGGGGCAATATTCTCCCAAGGGAACGGGGATAAATGTAAATGTCAGTTTCTGGTGAGTCTTTGATTTGAAACCTTCTGGGAAAACTGGTGTGGGGCGCTTTCCCCCACACTGGCACAGCCTGCTAGAATAAATATGACCCAGAAGGTGCCCCACACTGACACTCATGCCAACTCCCACACCCTCCCTGCCCCCGGGTGGCTCCAGCTGTCCCTATGCAGTGCTGCTGGACCCCAGGGTGGCGACAGCCACAGTGTGGCCTGACCCCTGGCCCAGTCCTGTGTGTGACAGAACAGTCCCCGTGTCCTCTGTGCCTGGCCCAGGCCGTAGGCGTGGCAGGGTGTGTAATCTCATCTCTCGGATAAGATGAAATCCCAGCTGGGCCAAGTAACTAGGCCAGAACTCAGCCATACCTGCAAACCCCAGGCCAGTTCTGTCCCTGGAGTACAGAACGGAGTGACGTGACAGGGCAGGGTGTGCAGGGGGTCCTCGGGGACCTCTGGGCTCCCTGCTGAGAGGTTGGGACAGGCTAGAGGGTGAGAATGACCAGCAGAAGCGGCTTCATGATTCCATTAACAATACTCCTGATTCTTCCATGTATTTGATGGTTTACTTTACTTTATTTTCCAGTACTGAGGATGCAGGGTCTTCTGACTGAGCTTTCCCTAGCCCTTTATTTATTTATTTTCTTCACATTTTGAGACAGTTTCTTGCTAAGTCACTAAATTGCCCAGGCTGGGCTTGAATTTGTGATCCTCTTGCCTCAGCCTCCACAAATGCTGGGCTTCCCAGACTGACTTACATTTTTAAAACAGTTTCTTACCTGTATTCTTTTGTTAGAAGTTGTAGTTAAAATATACATATAATTTACCATTAGTGGTATCTAATTAGTACATTCAAAACATTGTGCAACCATCACCACTATATAGTTGTAGAACATCCTCACCATTCCAGAAGGAAATCCTGGACCCATGGTCGGTACTGAAAATCAATGTTGTATCTCTGGGCTGTATACACAGAGCACCTGAGCAGAAGACATTCTGTCCTCCCCTCAAAAAGAATCTTTCCTTTCCTTTTCTTTTCTTCTTGGAACATGGTCTTTGTAGCCCAGGGTGGCCTTAAATTTGCAGCAGTCTTCCTGCTTCAGCCTCTCAAGTGCTGAGATTATAAGCATGAGCCACCATGCCTAGCTAGGATTTCCTTTTTTTTCTTTAAAGGCAAATTTGAATGTGTAAACTTTTGAAGTTTTTTTTTTTTTTTTTTTTTTTTGAGACAGGGTCTCACTATGTAGTCTAAGCTGCCCTTAAACTCACTAGTAGCTCAGGCTGGCCTCAAACTTGTGGCGATCCTCCTGCCTCAGCCTCCCAAGTGCTGAGATTATAGGCCTGTGCCACCATGCCTAGCAAAATGTGTAAACTTTTAAAGGTGGTGTGAAATGTTATTCTAGTGACACACATCTTAAATCACAGAGTAGATAAAATAATACAGAAACTTAAAAATGTGCTCCCTCCAACTCTTCCTGCTGGAGACATTTGGGCAGTTCACCTAATCTTGATGTCAGCAGCTGTCTCATGCCCAGGACCCTTCCTGCATCAGCTGCTGGGTTCTGTCCTGCCTTCACCACACATCTGCCCTCCAAGGAGGGTTGGATACTTGTTACTAACCCAGAAGGTGTTCATTTTTTAAATTACAGCTTTGTGAAATACAGTTTACATACCATAAAATTCACACTCTAAAAAATGTACAATTTGGAAGCTGGGGCATGGTGGTGCACATCTGTAATCCCAGTACTCTGTGAGGCTGAGGCAGGAAGATCTCAAGTTTGAGCCCAACCTAGGTAACTCAATGAGACTTTGTCTCAAAGTAAACAGCAGAAATTGTGGGGGTCAGGGTAGGCCCGGATATTGATGTAGCTCAGTGAGCAGGCCTTGGTTTCAATTCCAGTGCCCCCTAAAAGTACAATTTGGTACATTTTAGCATACTTACAAGGCTGTGGGAGCCTTGTGCTGTGCCATCCCAGAACCTTCCCATGACCTTAGAAGAAGATCCAGCGATCTCAAAGCAGTCACTCTTGCCTCCTCCTCACAGAGTGTGTGCCCCAATCTGCTTCCGCCCCTGTACATTTGCCTACTCTGAGCATGCGCACAAACAGGCTCAGGATAAGCAGCTTTCTGTGGCTGGCTTCCTTCACTTTGCATAAGGTCTCCAAAGTGCATCCATGCAGTGGCACATATTGGTCCTTCTGAAGCATGTTCTGTTGTGTGGGTAGCTGCATGTTCCCTGTGTGGGAAGCTGCGTGTTCTGTGTGGATACCTGTATGCTCATCTGTCCATCCGCGGGCAGATGTGTGGGTTCTTTCGACCTTTGGCCATTGTGAGTCGTACCATGTCCTTCTGTGACCTCCCTGTGCAGAGCGATAAGGCACTAAGGCCCGAGCTGTGAGGACGTCACAGCCTCCTCCTTCTAGCAGACCTGCCACCCCAGCACCCCGAAGCTCTGCTGGAAGTGTCAGTGGTCATCCCATGAGCCCAGGTCTGCCCTGCTTCTGATGTCCAGGGGAAGACATGGGCCCCTCCTGTCCTGCAATCCTGTCCTTGACCAAGCTCGGCCAGTGGTGGCTCCTTCTGATGCCGGCAGGTAAGTGGGTGTCATCACCAGGACTTGTGTCACCTGTGCACCCCCAGGCCGCTCCTCTCAGCTGTCAAGATTGCGGGGTTCCTGAGAGGTCATCAGCCAGGCAATGGGTTCCCAGGGAGAAGGCAGAGGGGCTTTCACTGCTCGGGCATCAGCAGCTGTGTTGCCTCGAATGTCCCAAGCTTCAGTGTTCTTCATCTGCAGAGCAGAAATAGTTCTCTGGACCTCCCAGGGCTATTCTGGGGGCCAAACGATGCTCAACTAGCACCTGGGCTCTGGAGGGCGCTCAGGACACTCACATGGTGACTATTGTCAGTGTGGTGCCCTCTGTCCCAGATGGCCTGCTGCTTTTTGGGTTTTGGAGCTGGCATTCTCCATTCCCCACCTGTTCAGGCTGCAGATCCTGGGAGAAGGGACCCTGTTTGCAGAGCCCAGGGACAGACTTCCTGGCACACAATATTGCAGTGCTCGGCCTAGCTGACAGGAAGCGGCGAAGACAGGTCTGGCGTGATGAGCTAAGTGGCAGAGGAATACTTCCTGGCTGGCTTTGGTGGTTCATCTGCCCTGTGGATGGAAACCACAGCAGTCCTCCACCCGCCACGGTGGGGGAAGCCTCCTGCCTGCAACTCAGCCAAGTGGTGCAGGCACCCCCCCACGTCCCTGCGCCCCTTGGGGCTCCTGGGTTCCAAGCTGAATTTCATCTCTAAGTCTGGGTGTCCCTGCACCCTGCTGCACTCTCCCCTGTCTCCTGTCTGATCTCACGAAGGCGCTGACATTAGTGAGCACCGAACACAGGGCATTTGATAGACATCATCGTTTCTGCATAGGGACACGGCAAGGGCTGGATTCACGTCCCCATTTGTCAGAGCAAACAGAGGCTCAGTGACTTGGGTACCTTTGCCCTGAGGAGGGGTGGACAGGAAGCCACACGCCTGCTTCTTCTGCCTCCTGGGGCGCCCCCTTCTCTCCCCATCCTGCAGTGCTGGCACAGGGAAGCCCTCACACCCAGGCGGAGGATCGCCTCTTCAAACATCTCTTTGGGGACTACAACCGCTGGGCGCGGCCGGTGCCCAACACCTCGGACGTGGTGATTGTGCGCTTCGGACTGTCCATCGCCCAGCTCATCGATGTGGTGCGCTGCCCTTCCACGCCGTGCCCCTTGCAGCCCAGCCCTGGCTCCCCGGCCTCCCCCAGGGTCCTCCAGCCCTCTCACCCGCTTGCAGTCGCACCTGGGTCTTTGTCCTCCTCCTGCACTCCCCCTGCCCCCACTCAGATGCCTCTTGGTAGACCTGGTGCCTGTGGCTGTATCAGAAGATGGGGCCCTTCCAGGGGTGTCTCTGTCCTCCCTGGGGGTTTGTCATTCTGATTGCTCTTTCTCTCTCTCCACTGCTGGCCAGGATGAGAAGAACCAGATGATGACCACCAATGTCTGGCTAAAGCAGGTGAGGGCCATGCCAAAGGAAGGGCAGGAGCCCACTGACCTCGGGCCCTGGGGGACCCTCTGCTAATCAGGGGCCAAGGAGGAGCCAGATACAGAACTCACAGTTCCCAAAGCGTGGCTACTTAGGGTGTCCCGAGCTCGTGGCACTGTCACCCATACCCCACGAGAGAGTTCACTCTGCCCATCTGACAGCCAAGGGGGGTGAAGGGCAGACCACAGCTGGGATGAGAAGGGGCGTCTGGGGTGTACCTTACTCTGAGACCCAGGGAATACTTGATGTTCCATGTCTGTGCTGCCGGAAAAGACTCCAGAGTTTAGTGGCTTAGAGAGACAACCAGCTTACCGTGGTTCGGGGTCTTATATGCTTTGTGTGATGGAGGCTGGTGAACTTGGTATCTGGCTGGTGGCTGAGCCTGTTCTGGAGAGTCTAAGGTGGCTTCCCTCCATATGTATGTGCCTGGGTAGGGGTGTGTGGAGAGAGTCCAGAAGGTTCTAGAAGGCTCCAGAAGGCTGGGCCAGGCTGGGCTCCTCCCCTGGTAGGCACCCTCAGGGTCATTCTCTGGGCTCTTTGCAGCAGGGGAGGTGGATTCTTACCCGGTGGCTCAAGGCTCCCAGAGGGATGGTCCCAAGAGACAGGATGCGGAAGTTGTTAGTCTCATGTCTGTGCACTGGCCCAGTATCAATCCTGCTGCATTCTGTTAATCCAGAGGAATCCAGCTGGATCCAGGGGAGGGTATGGATCCTACCTCTTCGTGGGAGAATGTGTAGCACTCTTTGATGTGCCATGCCCGGGACAGGCTCAGGGCCCAGCCCTTCCTTACCCCTCACACTCTGCCCCCTCCCAAGGCATGGAGGTGGTGGGAGACCGTGAGGAGATCCTGGCCCCGGCCCACAGCCCCCTCCCCCTGCCCATTAGTACCTGCTCCTTCCTATCACGAAGGTGAACACCCAGAAGACTGCAGGGACAGAAAACATGGCCTGTTTGCCTGCCTGCCTCGCTGGGCTCTACATGGCACTGGGCTGTGTGCTGGGGACTCAGATCTAAGTGAAAGTAGGAGATTTGGGGTAGACCCCTTCTGACACCATTCACTCCAGAGATAGGGGGTCCCCAGGGTCCCCTTTATAATATGCCAGCTGGGGTTGGAGCAAAGACAGGACTTGGAAACCACACAGTCATGCAGCACTGAGGAAGGAGTAGGCCTGGAACCTCGGTTGCCCCATTGTCCCCGTGTCCTGATTACCTGGGCCCTGCTGGGATGACAGGGAAAGGGCACCAAGACAGAGCCAGGCCACCTGTGGCTGCCTCTGACAGCCCCAGTGCTGGGCTGGCTATGTAGTTCTGGGAGCCAAGCTTTCCTCATCTGTAAAATGGAGATGGTACCACCTACTGTCTCAGGCTGGGATTCATGCGGGTGCCTCGCCCTGCAAACTTGACAGACAGGCTGGAGAGAGAATAAGAATCTAACCTGGGGGGAGAAGAATGGACTTGCTTGGAGGAAGTGGGGGTGGGGCCCAGAGCACCCTTCCCTGAAGGACGAGACTCTGAGCCCCTGAGGGGGCAACTCTGGAGCACAGCCTGAAAGTCACAGGTGACCACCCTGTCTCATCTGTGGACCTCTGCCAGGTTGGTTCCACCTCTCCGCTCCTCTGTGCCCTGCTCGGTGAAATAGGAGACATTTGCACCTGCTCGGCCCTTCCGGTCCAGCTTTCCTGGGAGGCTCTTCCTAGATGCTGGGCATAAAAATAACTGCAAGGTGTGAGGCCCCGGAATGAATGGCCACGGATGCTGATGCAAGAGTGCCCACTGGGGCCGGCCCTCGGGATGGGCAGACCGAGAGCCAGGAGCCAGGATGCCGGGATGCCAGCACTCTGGGGGAGCCTGGGTACCTGACAGCAGTGCTGGCCCCCAGCTCGGGGTCCTCTGCTCTGTGGAGCTGTTTGGGAGCTCTGGGGGCCCAGGCCCCGCCCCGGCAGTGCAGTGATGAGACCCCCCTCGGCCCATAGGAGTGGAGCGACCACAAGCTGCGCTGGAACCCGGCTGACTTTGGCAACATCACCTCCCTCCGGGTCCCTTCCGAGATGATCTGGATCCCTGACATTGTCCTCTACAACAAGTAGGAAGTGGTGGGCCCCCCCCCCGGGGAGGGGACCTAGGGAGGCGCCAGGCAGGGGACTTGGGGGAGGGGTCCCTGCCTCCCTTTTACCTGCTTAGCTCTTTCCTTTATTTATCTCTTTCACTTTGTCCTTTCACTCCTATAGCCCAACATTTACTGAGCAGCTACTGTTTACCAGTAGCTGGCACTGCTAGTGGGACAGATTTGCCGGGTCTAAGTAGGCTTTGAGACACACAGCGCCTGCTCTCTACAAATGCCCGCGGCTGGCTCTGTGAAGGATGGCGCTGTAGTTGGTACCTGCGAGTGGCAGCCTAGGGCAGTGACTTTGAAGGGGACGAACTCGGTGTGATTTGTGCTTCGTCGTCGTTATTCATAGCTGCCTCACAGGCATCGCCATTAAGGGCCAGTCTGACCACGGCAACCAGAGGCTCACAGGAGGCAGGGGGAGCCTGAAAGAATCCCAGGGAACAAAAATTAGTGCGGCAGGACTCAAGTCCCCACTCCCATGTGGCTCAGGAGCTGGTGCCCAAGATCCTGCGTGCTGGCAGAGGTCAGGAGCAAAGTCCTGGCACCGGTATGACTTGAAGCTCTCAGGCCTTGCCCAGTGTTACTTGACGATCACAAGAAATGCTTGTGAAGTGCAGGACAGAACCCTCGCAGAGGCTGAGTCCCCTTCTCCCGCTCCAGTAGTCAATGAAGCTGTTATTTTTTCTCCAAAATGGGAGCCTTTCGCCATCTAGTGGTTATTATGTGAAATGACCAAAGTGGCTTCTAATTTAAAAATTAGTTGCTTGGTTTCGGGTTTTTTTTTTTTTTTTTTTTAAATATTAGAGATTGAATCCAGGCCCTTTAAGCTGAGCGACATCCCTACCCCCTTTTTATTTTGAGACAGGATCTCACAAATCTCCTAAGTTTCCCTTACTGGGTTTGTGCTTGTGGTCCTCCTGCCTCAGCCTCCCAGAATGCTGGGATTGCAGGTGCTTACCACCATGCCTGGCTCAATTTAAATTTTTGACTGACGTGTGTATTATCCACTTTCAATATTCCTATCTCCTGCTTGCCCATATCTCTACCCCGAAACTAATGGGGGAGAAAAAAGTCTCTATTCCTGTGTATTCTCATTTCTGGGCTGTAGAGTTTCCCATTGGAAGTGGAGGGAAATGGGTGGTGCTAGGCTGGGGCACTGAGCCCGCTGTGATACCGTTCAAGAGGAGCTGGGCACCGAGCTTCCCGTCACAACCTTTCCATGCCCAGAGTCCAGATGGGTCACTGGGTCCTCACTATGCTTATCTCTCCACTCCAGGGCACCCTGTGAGTGCTACCTTTGCCCCAGCTGCCCTCAAGACATCGAGGGGCCCGTGACAGTGCAATTAAAGACACTCACGAAATAGCTTTCCCCGAAATGCCTCAGCAAGAGTAGCGGGATAAGTGTGTTTGACGCCAAGGACGGTATTTTGAGGGGAATTAGTGGCAATGTGTTATTTACTGTGATAATTTAAAAATTTAAATCCGCCATGTCTTGCACTCGCACCACCTGTGCATGACACCTCAACAATAAAATGCCAATAGTAGTTATTTTTAAAATTCTGTGCACTTCCCACTATTCCCCAAATCTCTTACTTTTGCACTGAAAGCAGTGCTCTCTGAAAAGACACTGAGGTACACGTGTCCGCTCGGGAAGATCCACACCCCCGCGCAGAGTGCACGCCTGGCTGTGTTTGGGGGTTGCCCTGCCTTGGCTCTCTGGTGGGCACGCAGGGCACCCCAGCCTGTCTCCTCTCCCCAGTGCGGACGGGGAGTTTGCGGTGACCCACATGACCAAGGCCCACCTCTTCTCCACCGGCACCGTGCACTGGGTGCCCCCGGCCATCTACAGGAGTTCCTGCAGCATCGACGTCACCTTCTTCCCCTTCGACCAGCAGAACTGTAAGATGAAGTTTGGCTCCTGGACCTACGACAAGGCCAAGATCGACCTGGAGCAGATGGAGCAGATGGTGGACCTGAAGGACTATTGGGAGAGCGGCGAGTGGGCCATCGTCAACGCCACGGGCACCTACAACAGCAAGAAGTACGAGTGCTGCGCCGAGATCTACCCTGACGTCACCTACGCCTTCGTCATCCGGCGCCTGCCGCTCTTCTACACCATCAACCTCATCATCCCGTGCCTGCTCATTTCCTGCCTCACCGTGCTCGTCTTCTACCTGCCGTCCGACTGCGGCGAGAAGGTGACGCTGTGCATCTCCGCGCTGCTGTCGCTCACCGTCTTCCTGCTGCTCGTCACCGAGACCATCCCGTCCACCTCGCTGGTCATCCCGCTCATCGGCGAGTACCTGCTCTTCACCATGATCTTCGTCACCCTCTCCATCGTCGTCACCGTCTTCGTGCTCAACGTGCACCACCGCTCGCCGCGCACGCACACCATGCCCCGCTGGGTGCGGCTGGTCCTCTTGGGCTGCGTGCCCCGGTGGTTGCTCATGAGCCGACCCCCGCCGGTTCCGGCGCCGCCCCTGGGGCTCCACGAGCCCCGGGGCCTGAAGCTCAGCCCTTCTTATCCCTGGCTGGAGACCAGCGCGGATGCCCAAGAGGAGGAGGAGGCGGAGGAGGAGGAGGAGGAGGAGGAGGAAGAAGAAGAGGAAGAGGAGGGATGGGTGTGTGCAGGTCGCCCACCTCCCTTCGCGGGTGCCCTCTATGGTCGCAGCAGCCTGCACCCAGGGGCGTTGGGGCCCAAGGCTGAGCCTGCATCATGGGAACGTGAGGTCTCGCTGTCCTCTCACATGCAGAAGGCCCTGGAAGGTGTGCACTATATTGCTGAGCACCTGCGGTCAGAGGACGCCGACTTTTCGGTGCGTGTGAGCTGCGCGAGGGCCCCTCTCCCGGAGGCTCTGCCAGCTTAGCAGAGGACCTCTTAGCTCAGGGAGTTAGTGTGGGCCAATCCAGTCCCCTCTCTTGAGCACTGGTCTTCTGGAGTCTGGAATCAATCGTGAGAGAGAGCGTCTAGCTGGCAGCTGTGGGCACTCTTACCAGCAGGTGGCAGAATACCGTGAGCTCAAGAATGGCCCCTCTTGCCCCAGGCTGGGATCCCAGCACTCTGGGAGGCTGAGACAGGATGACTGCAGATTCACTTTCCACATGGGGAGCTTAGCAGGGCCCTGGATCAAAATAAAAAGGGCTGGGTATGTAGCTCAGCGTGAAGGTCCAGGGTTCTCTCCCCAGTACTGCTGGCGCAAGCACATCCCTCCTCCCTTAGCCTAGCTGGGAGGTGGAGAGCAGGAACAGTCTCTTCTAATCTGTATCTGCAGGTAGGCAGGGTGGGGAGGTGCCAGGATAGATCAGGAGGGACCAAGTGTGTCAGCCCAGGCAGACCCCGCTCCTTTGTGCTGGAGGGTCGGCCCGCTCCTTCTCAGGAACTGGGGTTTTCGTGAACTTTGCTATTTCGCCGCACATCCTGCAGATTGTTGGCTGTGTGTGTGTGGGGGGGGTCTACCTCCCTGGCCTCTGCCCTATGTACCCATTGTTAAGCGTGGAATTCGTCTTAGCGATTGATGGAAGGAGGAAGTACCACAGGTGATTGCTGCCAGGCATTGTTGAGTAGATGAGAACATCATTCGTTTGGGAGCAGCTAGGAGTCCCGGGCTGTGAGCCTAAGCTGCACAAAACCTCCGCCCCGCCCCAGCCCACCCTGGGTCCTAGGGACTGGCACCTATCTCCTCTTCACGTCCTGCAGGGGGAGCAAAGTCTTCACCAAACTACATCAGTACGATGTAGTTTGTAAATCACTGTCCTGGGACTCCGTGCCCCTAGGTGGCGCTAGCACGTCCGTATGTCCCTGTAGCTTCCTTTACCCAGATCTGAGAGTACTGACAACTCTGGGCCCTTGGAGGGTGGGATAGGATAAGACAGGACCCTCTGGGAGGGTTGCCGAGCCCGGGGCTGACCCTGCGCCTTGCACAGCCACCCACCTCCGTACCTGTGCCGACCTTGGCTTCCCAGGTCTCCAGTCCATCGCTGCTGCCCCTGGACTGTGCACGGGAAGGAAGCTCCCCCTTCCCTGGGCCGGCCTCCCTCATGCGAGCCCCTTTGTGCCTGCAGGTGAAGGAAGACTGGAAGTACGTCGCCATGGTCATCGACAGGATATTCCTCTGGTTGTTCATCATTGTCTGCTTCCTGGGAACCGTCGGGCTCTTTCTTCCTCCATTCCTGGCTGGAATGATCTGACCTCGTGTCCCTTGTGCTGGCTCTAAGGTACCACCGCCGACCATCTTCTGATATCCTTTCCTTAACTTCAGCTGCCTTTATTTAGGGCACCCTTTGGGTCAAGGCCATCTGCCTGGGGTGCTTCTGTGGAGTCCCTACACTAGCCCAGACATCGCAGACTTCTTGGCGCAGTTCTTGACATCGCTGCACCCTGTGCTGTGATCTGCTGGATGCAGAGCCTGCTTCAGAGGCCGCCGGAGCTGGAAAGGTGAAGACATCTGCTCTGTGGAAGCCTGGGATGCGGCGGTGATAATGTGAGCTCCTGGAGGTGCGCTGCGGACGCTAGGAGTCCCGCAGGGGCACAGAGGGATAGGACTAAGACAGCAGTCCCTGGGAGGGCAGGTGGCGGAAAGGAGGACGCCTGGGCTGGAGATGAGAAGCGACGCTGTGGGTGCGGGAAGGTGCCCAGCGCGTCAGGGAGGAACAAAGAAGGAAGATGGCTGCTTGCAAGTAACGGCCTTGCCCCCCACCTGAAGCGCCTCTGAGCCCCTGCTCCCTTCCGCCTTCCTTGCTGCAAAGTGACCTCCAACAGCCAGCCTAGCTGAGCCGCTGCCTGCAGGGGGAGCTCTTGAACCGAAGGATGCCTTGGACAGACACGAAGGCAACCCATCCAGGTCATTCTGGTCCGCCGGCTCACACTTGCAGCTTGAGCTGGGGATGGTGGCGCACACCTGTGATCCCAGCATTCTGAGGCAGCAGGACCCGAAGTTCGAGCCCCGCCTGGGCAACTTATGCGAGCACATGTCCCAAACTAAAGAAAATTTAAAAAGTGCTGGAGATGTAGTTAGGGTTTCCTGGGCTCAATTCCCAGTATCGCAGAAAACAAAACAGCGGCTGCCCCCAGCTTGTTGGGCAGCCAGCCCCTCTTCCCTCCCACGGGGCCTGGTCCCTGACATCTGCTTTCCTTCAGGTTCCTTAGTCTGACCTTCTGCAGGGTGCTGCCCACGCCTTCCCATTGTCTGTCTTCTCCAGCACTAGACGTGTGGCATCAGCCCTGGGGATGTGTGGTCCGTGAGGTGGGGGCAGCAGGCTGAAGCCTCAGGAAGGCTCCCTTTCCGTCCGCCTCCCTGGGCCCGATGGGCCAGCTCTCCAGGGGTCTGTGTGTCTTGCTCCTGTGCCATGGCAGGGAATGTTCCGTGGTGTTGAGGGTTGGGAACCCTGACCTCAGCAGCTAACAGGGGTGGGCACTGGGCTCTGCAGAGAGTGTGAGACCCCAGGCGGGAAGTGGAGTGCGGAGCTGTTTCCCTGCACTCCTGGTGCCCCCTGCCCTGAACCCCCATATGCCTCTCCCCACCAGGCTCAGGGGAACTGTCTACCTGAGGCCCTGCCTTGTCCCCCTTCAGTTCCCTCTTCCTCTCCGTCCCGGGCTCCTCCTCACTCCTGTGAATGTGGCCCCCGCCTCCCCTGGCCTGCCGTCTCTCTGCTTGGTCCGGGCCCCAGGTGTGAGCTCCTGGTCCAGGGATGCCGTCCATGTCTGTTCTAGTCTCTTGTCCATCTTGCATGTGAATAAAGCCATGAAGGAAAGCTGAGCCTGCCACTCAGTCAGTGGTGTGGCTCCTCCTTGCCAGCCACTTCAGTGTCAACAGCATCAGCCGGGTCCCTCCATAGCCAGGAGAGGAACGTCACGTGGAGGGGACTGCCCTTGGGTCAGGAGACCCTACTGCCCCTATGGGGGCAATGGGCTGGAACGCATGTGTCACTACCGAGTGTCACCGTACATCTTCCTTGGCCAAGGCCCAGGTCAATGGTCCTTTGATCTGCACCCAAGATGACACAATCGATTTCTTCTAGGGCTATGTATGGTTCAAGGTCAGCAGATCCAACAAACGACACAAGCAAACCACAAAGCAAATCATACAGTTTTAATTCAACCACAAGTCCGATAGAAAGAAGGTAAAAGAGTTTTCTACACAAACACATGAGAAAGGGAAGGAACGGGAGGGAGCGGGAGAGAAAAGAAGGATTAAGAAGGGGAAGCAAGGGAAAAGTAAAGGAAGAAAGCAGAAGAGGACGAAAGGAAGCAGGGTGTGGTCCAGAGTCCCGCTTTGGCTTCTGTTTTTCTGCTTCTTCCCCTGGTGCCTTCTTTGATAAAAAAACAAAACAGAAAACAAAACCGAAAAACCGCACAGCATCCTGTGCCCTGGTCCCTAATTAGCTTGTTCCTGGACTGTGTCCCAGATCCCCCTCTAGACAGTTGTCAGTCCAGACCAAACTCACATTAAATAAATTCCAATATACACTGTACAAGAAAGCCAGCCTGTCCCTCATGCACCAGCCTCCTGACCCCACATAAAGCCCCTCCCTGGCCCCTCTGTGCATCTGGGGACTCTTGGGGGCTGAAGAGGAAGGAGAAGAGATGCTTTGGCCCTCAAGTGGGCCCACCTGTCCATGCATGAAGCCATCTCAGCTGTTAGGGGCATTGCTGTGACCCCAACAAGGTGCCCCAGCACCCAGCACGCAAGCTGGGGTGGGAGTGGCTGGCAGCAGCGCCCCCTCGGAACCATATGTATCACCACCTCTGTGTCCGTACCCAGAGTCCTTCTATCCAGACAGCCTGAGCAGCACGACTGGGGCAAGGTGGGGAAGGGTCGTGCAGAGTGAGGGGAAAGACTCCCCTCTGTCCTCCCCAAGAAGACCGTATGACCAAAGGCAAGGCAGGGGAGGTGCAGGACAGGTCAGGGTGGAGATGCAGGCAGGTTGCCCCTGCCCTGTGTCACTCTGCTGGCGGGTGGGCCAAATTGGCCAGAACCTTGGCCTGGTCCACAGCATCCAGCAGGTTCTTGGCATCCACGGCCAGGGTGTGGGAGGCCGTGAGCATCTGCCGCTTGCACTCCTCGCTCAGGGAGGTCACTGCATTCTGCTGCGCCAGCCTCATCTTGTTGATGAGCTCTGCTAGGTCTTTGTTAAGCAGTTTCTGGGTCCCCTCAATCTGTAGATAGAACAGCACATAGAGGGCAAGGAAGGGTGTTGACCAAGGTAGGAGGAATCCAACCCAGGCCTGGGCTAAATTCAACCCTCCATTCAGGATCCAATGGATATGGCAGATGTCCCAGACCCCAGCCACTGGCCTTGACCCAACGCAGCAAAACACCCTGCACAGAAACATCCTGACATTAGCTGATGTTCAAGAGACAGTCAAAGCTATGGTCAGAGCACTGATCCATGTTTTAGCTGTTTACTGTCAAACCAAGAGGTCAGGGGTGACATTTCTTTCAGCATCACATCCCCAGCATATAGTATCTCACACCCTGAGCACATATAAAGTGCAAGAGTGTTTGTCAGAGGGAATGAGTGAGTGAACGGCCATCCTGAGGACATAGGGCCAGGTCCTGGGGGCATCTCAGTCCCTGAGACAGTGGTTATCTGCCCAGTGGAACCCTCTGGGTTGTTGCTGCCACCCGGAGGGAGGCCTGGGAATGTCCCTGGAGCAGCTACAGACAGTGGGGACAGTGAGCAGATGTGCCACGTGGCTGACTGCCAGAGGGCAGTAGCGGGCCGAAGGGCCCTGTGGGAGGGGAGGTTGATAACTGACTTCCAGATGGACAGCTGCGAATGTCCAGCAGCAGCAGGTCAGCTCCCTATGGCTGTGATAAGAGACTCACAAAGTCAAGATGTCAACAGCCCCATACTCCTTGTTGAGGAGCACCTTCTCCTGCCTTTCCCAGTCCAGAGAGGCAACGCCTTGCTGGGCCCACGGCCCTCCCAGCAGTGGCGTCGCTCCAGCCTCAGCGTCTGTGCTCGAGTCCCCGTCTCTGACTCTGACCTCCTGCCGCCCTCTCACCTGCTCCAGCATAATCTTCCCGCCTGAAGATCCTTAACTCTGTTACACTACCAAGTCCCCCCTGCTGTGCCAGGTAACATGGGCACAGGCCCTGGGGACCAGCATGTGGACATTTTTGGAGACTATGACACTGCCTGTCAGGTTGGTCCTTCTCACAGAACACCAAGGGTCCCAAGGGGATTTGATCTGCTGCTGCATTGTGATCGTTTGCTACTGCAATGCTATGTTCACTTTATCGGTGCAGATGTGCTGAGATAAGGGCTAACAGGAGGGGGAAGGGGAGGTTCCTCGACCCCTGCATATCTTCAGTTTTGCCTTGATCATCTCAGACCTCAACAGGAAATTTGCCCTAGGTGCTGGCCAGGCCCACAGCCACCTGCTGGGGACTCGGCAGGCACAAAGGAGGCTGCCCAGGTGGCCCTGGGAGGCCCTGCCTATCTGGGACCTGGACACTCACCTCTGTCCTGGAAGATGATGGCAGGGAGGGCAAGAGGTCATCCACACTCCCGATAAGTTTCCGCAGGGTCAGCCCCACGTTCTGGGTAGAGGAGGGGACAAGTGTTTATCGCTTCCATTAACCCAGGACTTGCACACTGAGCTGCATCCCCAGCCCTTTTTTATTTATTTTGAGAGAGTTTTGTGAAGTCACTAAATTCTCCTGGTGGGGATGGAATTTGGGATCCTCCGGCCTCAGCCTACCAAAGTGCTGGGATTCAAGGCATGTACCACCATGTCCAGCTTACCTCTTGCTCTTTGAGAAAGCCTAACTGCTGCTGGGATGGTAGATGCCCTCTGAGGCTGCTCAGACCTAAATTCCCTTCAATCACCTAGTACCACTGGGGGCTGCCAGGCTGGCCAAGGTGGAGGTGCAGCCCGGTCCCTCAGGACTGGGATTCACAGCTGTCTCCGAGCTGCCCCTGCCCTCATCCTCACCTTCACCACCACCACGTAGCCCTCAGGAGGCAGCTGGGACAGCTCGTTCTTGAGCTCCAGCACGGCCCGCACCAGCTCCATGACGTTGAAGTACACCTGGTCATCAGTCCGGTCCAGGTTAGCCGTGGGCTGGATGGACTGCAAGGGAGAAGGAAATGGCCAGGTCAGGAGGGGGTGGCGGGGGCCCACTTCCTGTCCCCGGGGCTGCAGCAGTGTGCTTTCCTCCCCAGGTCGGGAGTACGAAATTGAATCATCACTGCTCTTTCATGAATAACCCTGGGACCTGCGGCAAGGCCTTTTCCTTCTCTGGGATGGTCAAAAAATACAGTGAATGTTTAAATTTAAAAAGCTTATTAAGAAAATCAAGATGAGTTATGTACACGCACCAACTCTCCACAATGAATGTGATTGCTGTGACCTGCAGATGTGTACCAATAACAATTTTAAAAAACCTGATTACAGATAAAGACACACTGCTAATAACAATGGGATAAGTGTGTTCGAGGTCAGGTGGGTATTTAGAGTATTTTCAGGGAGAATTCATGGCAATGTGGTTTTTACTCTAATAATTATTTTTTTAATTTGAGCATTCACCATGGCTGTTGGGTACCCTTTGTTGACCAAATGTTTATGGCAATTTCTGCCAAATAAAACCTTTGCGGTGTGCCCTCATCCACCTTGTTCATGGGATCTGGCACCGTGTAACTTCTAGCTCCTCCCCAGAGTCAAAATAACCACACGAGGAAAATGTTTTGAACTGAGTCAGGACACACAGTCAGCCACAGAAGCACAGCTAAAGACACCTATGAAAGAGGACTTCCAGAGCTGCTTCAGAAAGTGGCATGGATGCTGGGACAAATGTTCCAAGTGATGGGGGAGTATCCTGAGGGGGATTCACGGCAATGTGTCTTTTCCTGAGACATTTAAATATAAACATTCACAGTGCATTTTGAACAGCCTATAGATAGAGAGGACACTGAACTGAATTATTGCTAAGGGCCTTCGAAGTTTTCAAAGCCCACAGACCCCAGTCTTGTAGGGCGCCAACTCTAACTCCAGCTTTAGTGGAGCAAACACATACCTGTGTGCACAGCCGCGGTGGCTTCTGTGGGGGCCTGGTGAACTCCGCTGCAATGGGGGGGACAGGGAGTGAGTGGGGGGGTCTCAGTACCCTTGGCCTTTCCCTCACTTCTACTGATAACCAAGTGACCCTCTCCTCCACTACCAGGAGACCCTGAGTACATTCAACTCGAATCCCAGGAAAATGTCAGGGAAACTAACACCCCGGTCTCTGGGGTCTTCCTGTGGTCACAAGCACTGCTCCTGTGGTCTCTCCACTGTATGGAGAGAAACCACAGTGACAGCAGGGGTGGAGTGACTATGGGGTGTCCCAGCCATGCCATGCTGCCTCCCTGAAGGATGTGGGTCCTGAAGAACAGCCACATTCTGCCCTCTGCCGTCCATGAGAGAGAGCCCTCCGCTCTGTGGGCAGCAGGGTCTGCAGAGCCCCTGCTTAGCACTGTCAGGCTCCCAGGCGGATGGGTACTGATTCTGTTCATGGCTTCAAGAAAGTGAAATCACAGCAGAACTGAGCAAAGGCACACTCACAAGCCTGCGGAGTGGCTGGGAGCGTGAGCGAAGGGTGGCTCTACGTTTGCCTCCGCCACCCAGGGTAGCTTGCTTAGACTTCCTGGGCTTTAATAAGAAGGGACTTGAGAGAGAGGCTGCCTGAACTCACCCGTGGCACTGGACAAGTTACACAGCAACCCTGTGCCTCCATTCTACCCTTTGTGGAGTGGAGAGAAAGTGTGCCTGTCCCACAGCATTGCCATGAGATGCAATGAGCCGGTATCTGCGAGGGCCGAGGTGGTCTGTGGCTACGGCCCGTCACTGTCGCTGTCATCCCTAGCCTCAGCTCTTTCCTCCCGGCCCTCGGCTCAGGCTTCTGCACACACCTTGTGGGCTCTGTCTAGGAGGCTGAGTGCAAACGGGGGGGAGCAGGTGGAGCTACTTAACCTTCCACGGGGGGCCTTGACAGAGAGCGTGACTGGGAGACACAAAGGAGGACAGCAGCACCAGCTCCTAAACATGCAGAGTAAAGGCTTAGGGACGTGCGCCATGGAGAGAGACGAAGGGGCCCTCAGACGGAGGGGAGCAGAGGGCCCTCCGCTGTGACGCCAGCCCGCTCTGCTTGCTCAGAACTGAAACAAGACAGACGGTTCCTAAGACTGCAGGTGCACTGCCTGGGCAGTGAGCAAGGCCAGGGCTCTGCACAGACGCTGGGCAGAAACTCCCCTGAGGAAGGGCAGAAGCACTCACTGTAGCCGGCCTCCTTCTCTGGGGTCTGCAAGGAAGTGAGAAAAGAGAAAGGTCACTTCTGCAGCTATGGGGACCACTCTCTTCCTGCTTCCAAGCCTTCCACCCCGTGTGTTTAGAGATTACAGCCATGGAGACTGAAAACCACCTTTCTAGGAGCTCGAGGCTGTGCCAAGGTGTGGAGCCATGTGGCTTCAGCACGAAGGGCCAGGACACGCTCCCAACATGGGCAGCAGTGAAGGAGCCGGGCAGGCCTAGAGGCCGGGAGGGGGCCCAGGGTGAGTGGGGTCTCCAGCTCTCTCCCAGTGACTTACCGAAGGGGACTTGTCATTCATATACACCATGGGGTCCTGAGGAAGAGACCAAAGAAAAGGTTTAGGGTTTGGAGCTGAAGTCCCGAGAACACAGGGCCAGCGCTGGCTCAGATCATCACAGAAGATGCCCAGAGACCGGGACAGGGATGCCCCTGGGAGCACCCGCTCACCAAGGACTTCTCCTCTTGCCGTAGCCACTGGTAGTCCTCCGCCATCTGCTTCTGCTGCTTGTCCAGCAACTGCCGCATCTTGACCTTCTCAGCTTCCCACAGCTGCTGGGCCTCTTCTCGGCTGCTAGGTTGGACGAAGTCCTCCTCCTGAGCACAGCAGGGAGACGAGAGAGGCACAGTGAGCCTGGACCTCAGACTTGGAGCAGGGACGTTGGGGGGTGCAGCCAAAGCCTTGGCCTTGCTGGTTTTTTCTTACACCCACAGTTACACATGAAGACTGTATGAAGACAGCTGTCCTTAGTGTCACCCTCACACATGGGCCTGGCCCGCAATGGGCTGCCAAACCCCAGCTCTTGAAGTTTAAAGTGCACTATATTCAGACTATTACTGATGTCTCAGCGTCATTCTACTTCCCCGTGACTGCCCTTACTGCTATTTTCTCCGTGGCTTCTGTGATGGCGGTTGGCATTCAATAGGCTGAGAAATGCAAAGCCGGCCCTCTGGAGGCTCGTGTCCACCCCAGCATCACGGTGGCTGGCCTGGACACTTGCTTCCAGCTCCACTACACAGCAGAGCTGAGGAGGAGGAGAAGCAACAGCTGACACCCACTGACCGCATCTTCCTATTACAATGCACTCTTTATTAAGATAACAGCTTGGGTTGTTGCACCAAGGCTTAGAAGAAATACATGTGCTGAAATAGGATGAGAAATGAAATTCTAAGAAATTGAACTCTATAGATAGAAGATCACTGCTTCCTCTCCCTGATTTTACTAAATCCCACCCTTGCTTTTACTCATCTATGAGGCACTGGGCTTATTCACTGTTTTGGCCGCTACCCAGGAGATGGGGAAGTTTGCTTACTTTCCCTCAGTCTTCCCAAGGTTCATTTGCTTCATCATCTGCTCAGCCCCTCCGAATTATTTTGCCTTCCCTCCCTGCTGCACCGGATCATCTAGGCCTTGAGGACTGATGGAGAAAGAATGATACCTGTATCCTCCTGATTCTGGTAAAGCCCAGAGGTGGCCTTTGCCAGGGACAGTATCTCTGTGACATGAAAGCCAGCAGGTCCTGGGTTACTGCTGTGGCCTGAACGTAGCTTTCAAGGTTCATATGTTGGAAATTTAATCTCCTAGGTGACAACATTGAGTGGTGGGACTTCACGGGCAATTAGTCCAGGAGGCTCCTGCCTTCATGAATGAATGAGAGGGAGCTTCTGATGAGAGGAAGACTGTGCCCCCTGCCCTCACCCAAATGATACCTTCTGCCATGCTGGACACAGCCAGAAGGGCCTCACCAGATGTGGCCCTAAACCTTGGACTTCCCAACCTCTGCAGCTGTATATATTTCTGTTTGTTGGAAATTGACTGTCCTCCAGTATAGTATTCTAGCTGCACAATGCACACTAAGGCCATTCTTTTCCTTTGAAGTGGCCCATTTACACAGAAATCATTTGAGAAAATGCTAAAAATTGCCTATATTTTTGCAAGTCTTATTCCTGCCAAGTCTCTTAAAAAGAGTTTCACCACTGAATCCTACAGAACATATTTGAATATCACAACACACTTTAAAGACAGTTACATTGGGATGTTTTTCCCAGATCTTGTTTAGATTCAGTTACCAATTTCAATTTCTGAAAACACTTTCCCTTACAAGTTAGGTTTCTTGCTGGACTCTTTGTTCATTAATCTATTCATTAACTACTTATTAAGCACTACCATGTGGCAGGCACAGTGCTTAAAACACACAATAGGGCCGGGGATGTAGCTCAGTGGTTGAGTACTTGTCTAGCAGGAGGAGGCCCTGGGTTTCATCCTTAGCACCAGGAGAAAAATGTAAAATATGCAATATTCCTGGGACTAAGTAAACAAAGGTTCACTGAGGGTTTGGGAGCCAGATAATCCTTTACCTCAGGGAAACTTCCTATATGCTGTAGGTTGCTTAACAGCAATCCTGACCTCCACCCGCTAGATGGCTCTAGCATCTCCCCAGTTGTAACAAAAATGCCTTAAAACATTGCCAAATGTCCTTTCAGAAGCCAAATCACCTCAGCTGAGAACCACTGAACTAAACCTTTAAAAAAAAGTGCAAGTATTTTGCAATCACATAAGATTTATTTCACAGGGTCTGACTGCTATGGTTTGGAGGTGGTTTGTGCTGGGAGCTGGGTCACTTAGCATGGCGGTGCTGAGGTGATGGACCCTGTCAGGAGTGGACCCTAGGAAAAAATAATGAAGTGTTAGGGGATCCGCCCTCGTGGGTGGGTTAACACTGCTCAGGGGAAGGGGCAGCTCTGGTAGGAGCGGGCTAATTCCTGAGAGGAGGTTGCTGGAGAAAGAATGAGCCTAGTTCCTCCCTGAAATCTCACTTCCTGCCTTGCTGAGTAGTCCCCTGTGTGGTCTCACATAAATCCATCCGCCTCGCTGTGACGTGGGTGGAAGTCCTCCTCACAGCTGAGCAGAAGCCAGGGGCATGGTCTTTCAGCTGCAAAACTGTGAGCTAAGTCAAGTTCCTTTCTGTGTGAAGCACCCAGCCTCAGGCATTGTGCTATAGCAAAACAAAATCAACTAAGACACTGTTGCTCCAAGATGAAGACATTTTAAGGCTATAAAAATCCTCCCAGTTAAACATCAATGCCTGAAAACAACAGCGTGGCTGCTCCCAGCTGTTGACAAATAGTGGCAAATGGGAACTCAGTGTCTGGAGCTGTGCATATGGAGTTAGGAATTTCCAGGCGCAAGAAAAATGCATTAGCTGAGGAAAACTGGAGTAAATGCAGGAAGGACGAGTTACTGCTTAGCTTTATAATTGCTCAGAGCTTTCTACCTCTTCCATACATTTTATGCCCCAGGCCTGATCTTGCCAAATACTTCAACAAGCACATATTGGAACATTTATTCTGCTGTCTTCCAGTTTCATGATAAAACTAACAGACACAATGGGAACTTTGTAAACCTTGAATCTCTCTAAGGTGGGTTGGCTGGATACACTCTTACTCAGGCCTTGGGTACTTACACTTCTTAGAAGGTATCAGGTAGTTGGGTTTTAAAATGACATTTGTGCCTGTGACACCTTTCCTACTCCAACTACAGCCCCTGATGGCAACTGTATTTTCACCTCCACCCAGACCCTTTCCTATTCTGGCCAAACAGGTCCCTCACTTGCCCTATCTCCCATTGATGTGCTCTGCCTCTGCCACCTCTGCATCCCAGCTTCACCCTGTCTTAACTTCCCTCCTCCTTCAAGGCCCAGCTGAGGGAAAAAGCAGCGGGCAGGAGATACTCTGCTCCCTGAAATCCCACTCAGTGGCCGCCATAGACTTCTGGGGGATGTTCCAGGTGAGGGGAAGCTCTGTGAAGGCAAAACTTTCTCACTCCGTCAGCACCCAGGACAGCGCCCTGACTGCGTGCTGTCGATTGCATTTTACTACCGAACTGTGAGCTCTTTGAGAGGGAGACTGTGGCCACCATGACTCTGGCATCCCACAGACTCCCAGAGCAGCCAGCCCATAGAGCGAGGCAAAGTAAAACATGTTTTTTTCTACATCTCTGAATGTTTGTTAAATGCTTTCAAGTGTTTTGCAGGGAGGTTATTATACCTCTTCAGCTTCCCACCTGGAAGAGACTTTCTCAGTGTTTCTGATCTATATTGTAAAATGGGGTTCCTACTTTTAATCTTTCTTGTTTATTTAAAGAAATGCTCATTATGTCCTTTTAGGTAGATTTTCCTTTTGGCAGTTATCTCTAAACCTCTGACACAAAAGGTCTTTTACTCTACTGCAGTCTGTCTTCATGGAATGGAGCAAAATCCATGCCAGGAAGCAGGACTTAGACAAAGGCAAATCTGCCCTTCAAATGTGCAAAACAGCTTCTCTCTAAAGCAGCACATTTTAAAGTAAGGGCTACTACAATTTAATTAATTATGAATAAAGAATCAGGTCAGGAGCTACAGGAACTGAACAGAGCCTAAGTTATAGTATGCTTCAATCTGCAGTTTTAGTACTGTTAAGTATATGCAAAGATAGAAATTGGTTAAATTAATGTAGGAGAGAAAAATGAGGTAGGCTGGAGAAAATTTATTTCACAACAGACCTTGTCACTTGGAATCCTAAGTTAGTGTGCTCGTTTAAAATTTTACTAAATGAAGAATAACAGCACAGAACTGTATCAACATACTTGCCTACATTTTCTAAATCTGTCATGATAAACATGTATTTTTTCCCCAAAACAATTGAGTCATTTATTCTGAGCCTGAAATACCATGCATTTATAAAAAGTTAAAGCTAAAACAATAAGTGCTCCAGTCTGTTTTGTAACTTGATTTACAAAACAATACATGGAGCTTTCATGGCAACTGCCCACAAGAGGCCAGTGGAATTAAAGGAGATGGCCGGGGCAAGCGGGCATCTGCTTATCATCAGGGATGAGTTTTTCACATCCAACCTGACAATCGGCAGCCAGTGCAGGAGGCACTCAGAATCTCACCAGCCACTGATGACAAAGAGGCTTCTGGAAGGCAGCGTAGCCCCTCCCTAACTAGCCAGTTCGGGAGGCTGTGTCCACACTGACCCCTGAGCTCCTTCCCACCCAGCAGCACCTTTTACAAAAGCAGCAGGAGAAGCAGCCACCAGAAAGCTTTCCTCTGACTGAGGAGAGCTTTAGCAATCAAAGCAATCAGACAGGAAGGCGGAGAGGGGTTGGAGCCCCAGGATCCTTCATTCTCCAGCACCACCAGGCGTGGCTGTGCTGGGCCTATGAGCTCCACACCACTGCAGCTCATTCTACCCCTGGGGCTCAAGAAAGGGAGCCAGTTTTACATGGTTCTCAACCACACCAGCAAGGACAAGGGAAGGTCTGGTCAAGCTAATGTCATGAGGATCAGAGCCTGGCATGGCCCAGCCCCTGATGTGTTTGCAAGATGTGTGCTGTCACAGAGCCCCTTGGCAGCCTGACTGGCACACAGAAGCATGGAGGATACTTCCTCAGGCTAAGGGCATGGGGTATTCCGTCTCCCAGGCGACCTCCCTCCATCAGCCTCCTCAGTCCGGGCTGGGACCCAGCATGCAGAGCCCTCTTACCCGCATGCTGTGGCGCTTGAAGACATTGTGCCGGTGGAGAGGTGGGGTATGCAGCGAGTTAACGGGAGATGGATACTCCATAGGGCTGGTGAGCGTGGGAGAGCTGGCACACAGACCCTCAGGGACCTATTTAGGAGAAGCAGAGAAGCACAAGGCACAAGGACAAGGCAAGAGAGGGGACAATTAGCTGCTACAAACATGAACACAAAGAAACTGCATGAGCATGAACTGGGGGGCATGAACTCGCTCTCCTGGAGCTGATAAAGAATGTGGTGTGGCATTTCCTTGGCCACACTGGAGAGACTTAGTGGGAGAATGTGGCCTTTCACTCATCTAACACTGCTCCCCTATGATGCTGTGCACATATGGCTTGTTCCATGGGTCACGGACATTTGGAGACTAGCATTTTGTCCTTGGGCCCCACTGTTCTGTTTCAAAGTCAGGTTCCAAAGTAACAGAGCTGATTGGCCCACATATAAGTAAGGATTTGTATAGTTCCTCGGTATCCTAAGGGGAGTGGCCCAGGATCCTGTGCAGCTGCCCAAATCAACAGATGTCCAAGTTCTTTGTAGAAAGTGGTGTAGAATTTGCATATAACCTATGTACATCTTTTAGTAGACCTTAATTTATCTCTAGATTACTTAGGATGTCTAGTGTAATGTAGATGTTCTATAAATAGGTATTGTTTAGAGAAAAATTAAAAATTCTGTACATGTCCAGTACTGATGCAGCTTTTTGCTGCACATTTTCTACTCCTAGTTGTTTGAAACCACAGATACAGAACCCACAATTTGGAGAAGCACCTTTGTGTGTACATGTGCATGCATGTGCATGTGTGTGCATATGTGTGTGTGTACATGTGCAATTATTTTAATTTAGAAAAATTCTCCCTATTTTACATGTTTCTTTTCTAAGGCTCTGTTTGCTTTTCAAAGACACTGCTTCCACCTTCAGACTCAAGGTGTTTTCTCTCCATGAAGAGGATGCGTCTGCCAGCTCTCTGCTGGGCTGACTGTGACCTGGGCATTTCCTTGAGAAGATATAAGTGATTGTAGGGTGAAATCGTTCGGCAGTGAGCCGTTTGCAGACTGACATTGTTTCTGTCAGTTGACAGTAACTTGGAGCTGGGGGATTTAAGAGCAGGAAGAGAAGGATGGCTCCTTTTACCCTGATACCAGAGAGGGATACAGGGGAGGGGCCACTGCATCAGGGACTACGGTTTGAGGGAGTTTCACAGCCAGTGGTGATGGATGCAGAAGGCTCAGATTAAACCCTGCTTCCTCCTCACTGGCCACCAGGTTCTGGCCAAAGACTCTGCAGGGAGCCCCAGGGAAGCAATTTCACTCTCTGGGGATATCATCAGTCCCCAGCTCTTTGGAATTCCTGCTCACGGAAGAGGTCAGGGAAGCCGCAGGCACACGAAGGCAGCTGCAAGCAGGCACATGAAAGCAACAGACATGGCAGACAGATGCCTGGGTGGCAGGCAGGTCTTCTTAGCTGAGGGTAGCCTGGCAGAACCGAATTTCTGTTCTTTAGAATTGTGTTCAAATCTTGCCCTAGGTCCCAAAGAAGAGCCAACCCAGGCCACCTCTATCGCCTGAGCACACGTGTGCCACCCCTCCAAGGCACAGGGATGGACTTTCAGGAACTGCCTCCGTCATGAGTGGACCTGACCTTCCCCAGCCCCCTGGTTGCACATTTACCTGGAACTGCAGCTTGGGAGCCAGCAGGTTGGTTTGCGGAGGGGGTCTGTATTTGGGCCGACTGGGCTGCAGGGAGAACACAGAGTTACATCAGTTACCATCTATCTCTTTGAGTGAATACGACCCACCAAGGGGACCATGAAGCCATAGGCAATGTGGGCCAGTTCACAATGAAGGACAGATGGGGCACAAAGTCATCATTAAAAGCACTTTGCATCCACTTGTTGAGCACCACTTGTAAGTGGTGGGGTGGGAAGGTGCAGAGGTTGGCCTCTCTGCCCTCCTGTGGCTGTGGCTAATTAGAAGGTTAATGGTGTGTGTGTGTGTGTGTGTGTGTGTGTGTGTGTGTGTGTGTGTGTGTGGCCTCCTTATACAAATAAAGAACAACTGCAGACATTCAGAAGCAGGAAGTCACTGAGAACTCAAGGACTCACAGAAGCTTCACAGAGATGAAAACTGAGATGGGCCTGAGGGAAAGGGCAGCACATGCCAGGCAAGAAGGACAATGAGAATAGGCCTTGAACCAGACCAGGCATTGTTATAAGTGAATGTTTGTTTCCCTGTCTCCCAAATTTATAGGCTGAAGTCCTGTCCCTGGAGTGACAGTGTTAGGAGCTGGGGACTTTGGGAGGTCATCAGAGTCACACGAGGGAGTAAGGGTGGGGCTCCATGATTAGATCAATGCCCTGTAAGAATGGAACCAGAGACCATAGATAGCCAGGTGGGGACATAGTGGAAAGGTGGCCTGCAAGCCAGCAAGGGGTCTTCAGCAGATATCAGATTTGCTGGGCCCTTGATCTTGGGCTTCTTGGCCTGCAGACCTGAAGTGGGTGTTGTTTAAGCCACTCCATGTGTTCTGTTATGACAGCTCTAGCTCACCAACAGCGGCATGATTTCTGGAAACCCACCCACCTAACGATGAGGTAGTGGGGCCCTGGCTCCTGAGCCCAGGGCTGCCCTGGAGGGTACGGACATAGAAGGTATGGACCTAAAATGTATATGTCCTCAAGGGGATCTGGTTTATCTCTAGAAATCTCCTAGAAGAAAAGCACCAGTCTCTCAAGGGTAACCACTGAGGGTTGATTCTTGACTCAGCTTTCCTACAAGGTGCCCGGCATCTCAGGCTCTACTTGCCTGAGATGATGACGGCTGATGGGGAGCTGGGACGCAGGGCTGAGGCGAGACTGTAGGGAGCATCCTGCTTATGCTGTGAGAGGGCCGTGGGGGCCCCAGGGACTTGGCTTTGCTGTGATTCATGGGACAGGCAAGGCCAGGATTTGGCTTACCTTGGGTGGGGGTTCCTGGTAGATACTCGGCTCCAAGATTTTGGGGGGTCGGTAGCGAGTGTTCCTCTCCTGCTCTATGGCAATGTCCTTTTCCATCTGGTAAATGTCACTGCCGGGGAGCAAAGTCAGGCAGGGAGAGAAACAGGGTGAATTCGAGGTGCTCCTCGGGGCTCCCCTCTGTGCCGCACTGGAGCCAGGAGTGCCTGGATGGGGACCACTGTGCCCGATTTCCTTTTCATCTGCCCTGCAGTGCCTGGAGAGACCCTCTGCTCAGACTGGGATATGGTGTCCGAGGTCACACTTCACACCAAGCATGTGAGGATCAAAAGAATGGGTCCAAGGTGAGAAATCTTTGGGCAGCAGAAGCTTGGGGAAGCGCCCTCTCCCCACTGTCTCTTGCCCTCCTGAACCTGCTGTTGGCTCCAGTGCCCTGTATAGATTTCCAGCGCCCATGCCCACTTCATGGTCCTGGCTTCTGTTAGCCGATCCATTAAATATCCCACCAGCTCGTCTCTGGTGTGTGCTGGTGGGGGCTGTGGATGCACTCTGAGGTTAGATATGCTTGTGCCTCTCACTGGTCTAGTCCAATTCAGTGCTTTTCAAGCTGAGAGTCACAGACCCCAGGAGGGACCTCTGAGATTATTGAGGGGGCCCATGAAGCCCCATGTTCAAATGGGTACCAAATATTAGATTCTGTTAATGTGTACTACTCGGTACTATGTCTACGAATATGTATGCACAACTTTGTGCCCATTTTGTCGATCAAAGGCTACTAAAACTATCATTACATGGAGAAATTCTCAGAATTTGACATTAACACAGTCTTTTCTACCCCTGCAAAATCAGGACACTGATCAAACCCTTTCTTAACCCTAAAGGAAGGACTGCCAGGCCAGGGCCTGCTGCAACCTTTCCGTGTCTTCTGGCTCTTTAGTGCCCTTCTGGTCACTTCTGAGAAAGCTGCTCCTCACTTCACCCTGGGGGCGTGGTTTGGTGTCTCTGATGAGGGCCTCCTCTCACTCCAAGGACAGACACCTGTGACAGCTCCCCACAGTTCTTCAGGGCCCAGAGTGGAGTGTAAGCTCATGTTCTTCACTCAGAGCTTCTGCCCTCTCAAATGACATCTTTCAAATAGTTTCCCAGCATCCTCTGGCTTCTCACATCTCCCTCATGAAGGATAGAGATGACCACAAAAATTAATCAGGACAGCCACGGTGGTATAAATGGGGAGAGAAAGGCCTTTTAAGTGACAGTTCTGCAGATTGTCCTGGAGACCTCATCCCATCAACATTAGCAGGGTCACCCCTGCTGTCCCCCTGGTGGGGGGGCCTTCCCAACAGGCATCTGTAGGGGCTATTTTCTTGCTCTCAGAAAAGAGTCAGCATGTTGACTGTAGTGTTTAATGTCACAGTGTTTAAGGTTAATTGAGCAGCAGATTCTCTGAAGTAAAGGTCAGCAAACTGTGGTGATAGGCCAAAGCTGACCTCCCGCCTATTTTATATGACTTCAAATCAAGAATGATTATCACATTTTTAAGGATTGAAAAAAATAAAAGGAAGACATATTTTATGGCAGGGAAAAATTATGTGAAATTCAAATGCCAGTGTCCACAGATGAAGCTTTATTGAGCACAGCTACCTCGTGCATTCAGCCTTGCTGGTTTCAACCTGCACTGCCAGAGCTGGGGAAATTCAACAGAGACCCAGAGAGACTGCAAAAGCTCAAATATTCACTGGCCCTTTACAGAAAAAGCCTGCTGGACTGTCTCCCTAAAGGAAGCCAATAAAGTAAAAGTCTCACTACTCATAGGAGAGCTGATGGTGGGCTCGCCTCCAAGGAAGTAGGGGCCTTAGACCCCTAAAATGGACACCATCCTTCACCAGTGACCACCCAGTACCCTGGGGGAGTAATAGTTGCTGGACACTGAGAAGGCTTAGACCTTCAAGCCTGTCCTCCCTAGTCAGAAGACAGAGGTGACCCTTGGGTCACAGCTTTAATAACAAGTCAAAAAGTTCAAGCTCCCTTCTTGTTAACAGGGAAGGAAGCTCAAAGTGGAGGGGAGAGGCGAGGAGGATCACAGGCCTCAAACTCTACAAAGTGTAGGCACTCGCCTCCGGGAGAGGCTGCTCCAGTCTTTGGGTTCCAGCCTTCCCGAGGGAGCTGCTGTGCGCCTCTGAACAGCCCCTCCTGGAAGGACCAGCTCACTGCACTCAGCACTGCTCTCAGTGTCGGCAGAAGGAAGGTCGGGGTGTGAGTCCCAGCCCCTCACCACTGCCTTGGCCAGGCTACTAACTTCGAACCTGAGCCCTGCTGCCCTCTGGGGGCGGGGAATAAAGACAGTGGCTGCCCAGGGTTGACTTGGATGAGAAGCTCTTGGTGCTGCCCAGCTGAGCCAGGCCCTCTGGGGCCACCATGCTGTCTGCTGCGCGAGCTCCCACCCCATGCTCACCTGAGGCTGCACACGAGCTCGGTGAAGCGGGGCCGGTCACTGGGGTCATAGTCCCAGCAGCGGGTCATGAGGGTGTACAGGATAGGTGGACAGAGGTCAGGCTTGGGCAGCCGGTCCCCTTTCTCCAGCACACTGATGACGTCCTTGTTTTCTAGCCAGAAGAAGGGCTGCTTCCCAAAGCTCAGGATCTCCCACATGCACACAGCTGGGGGGAGAAGGGAGGCTTGGCCCATGCTGGGAGAGGCCTGTCCATCCTCCCAGGAGCAACTCTGGCCAGTGGCGCTCAGTCACAGCCAGAGCACCCATGCCTCCCCTCCTCTCTTCAACTCCTGGATCCTGGCCCAGCATGGTGGTCCACCTAAGGGACCAGTGACATACATCTGCAGGATACTTGTCCCTCTAAGTACTCTAGAGGGAGTTGTTAGGGCTCTGTGGGATCAGGTGGTGGCCAGCATTGGGACAGCCCGCACCTTCTCATAGGACAGTGTGAAGCCCCCAGAAAGTTGGAGTTGGAAGCCAAGCACCAAGGCTTGCTGCCTGTGTGATCTTACACAAGCCCCTGAACTTGACTGAACCTGTTTCCTTGTCTGGTAAATGGGAGGAACGAAGGTGAGATTTGATGGGGTCTGCTGCGCAAGAGCTGGTGGGGAATCTACAGGGCTGTGTGTTCTGTGAGGGGCACCCAGGCTGTCCGCCCTTTATTCCCTGGGGCTGTCATGAAGCCTCTTCCAGAAAGATGAAGCCGTACTGTTCAAGCCAGCCTGTGGCCCAAGTTCCCTCCCTTCCACCACCTGCCTCCTCACCTCTAGGACTCCTCAGTGAGCAGGACTCTGGGGACCCAGGAGAGTCCCTGTGTCCTCCTCTGAGGAATCTGAGGGCCTTTCTACACCCTCTAGAATCACCACTCACCAAACATCCAGACGTCACTGGCTGTCGTGAAGCGGCGGAAGTTGATGGACTCAGGGGACATCCATTTGATGGGGAGACGAGTCACAGAGGCTTTGGGTGGGCAAAGAGGTTTATGGGAGTTATTGAGGGATGAAAGATCCAGGATTTTCCAGAAATACGGACCCTTGACCTGGGCTGCCCAGCTGCGGAATCCATCTGTCCGGGACTTTGGCGTCAGGGACCCTCCTAGGGGCACAGCTATCGCCGGAATATCTCCTCACCTTTGTAATACTCCTCCTCCTCAATATACCGGGAAAGGCCGAAGTCACCCAGCTTCACACACTCAGGGGTGGCCACTAGGATGTTCCGGACAGCAATGTCCCTGTAGGAAGCATATGAAGACTGGGTGAGGTGCTGCCCCAAGACCCTGCAAGGTCTCTAGCAAGTTACAGGCAGGAAGAGGGTCCTATCCAAGGAGCAGACTCCAGAGCTGAGCTCTCCGGCCCCGAGGAGGAGCCCCCTGCCTCAGGTCCTCTTGTGTCTCTGCGCCACCACTCCCAACCCAGCGCTTGCTGGCTTCTTGGGCAGCTCTGCTCCAAACGTTCATTTCTATTATTGAAAAGATAGCTTAACAGTGTGTGATTCCAAATAAACAAGGGAGAAGATCTACCACCCCACTGCCTCGTCCCCTGCCTGCCAAGATCTCGTATTTGACCCACCTTCTTGAGTATAAGCTTCCCAAGGAAAAGATTTCTGTCTGTTTGAACATGACTTTGCCCCAGCACCTAGGACAGTGCTTGTCCCTAAGTCAGGGCTCCATAACACTGGCCAAGTGAGTGGATAAATGAATGAATAAATGAATGAATGAATGAATGGAGAAGAAGCCAGTGAGGAGGGACCAACTCCATGGCTATAGGGGCTCCGGGAGCCAGTGCAGGGTCCAGCAGGACCCCAGCATCCTCTGGTGCTTCTCTAGCTCAGTCCCTTCTTCCTGGACCACTTGCTACAGAGTGGCGAGTACGCCAGAGGGGGAGCAGGTGGGGATCCCTTCTGGGCCTTCACGGGGCGGCTGCACTGCGCTGCAGGCAGGCACGACAACCTGCGGGGCTCCTCTTGGAGCCGTGGGCCCGCACATCTTCTTTAAACTTTTGAGGGAGGAAACAGTCACAGAGGCTGCCCAGGTCTCTGAGCTGCTGGGCACAGGCCCAGGGGGATCGCAGCTCGGTTGGTGCTACTCCCTAGCCCTGCCCACCGTGCTTACCTGTGCACACAGTTGATGCTTTCCAGGTAGGCCATGGCTTTGCATATCTGCAGCGAGTACAGGACGAGGGTGGGCACCTTCAGGGAGCTCTTGTTCCGCTCCAGGTATTGGCCCAGCTGTAGGAAGGAGAGGGGCCATCAGCACCTGCGTTTGGCTCCAACCCGAAGCCAGGGCCAGGTTGCTGGAAGCTACCAGCCCCTCCTCCCTTTGGGGACAAACCCACAGGCAGGAAGGCGTTTGAGCATTTCATTTACCAACAAGGCCCGTGTTTCAGGATGCCGGAAGCTGGGAGAAGAGCCCCTTGTTCTAAGTGTTTGTGTGCTCTGCTCAACTGTGGCCCCACTGTGAGCATAGTCTGCTGCCCTGGCACATACTCACCTCCCCATAGGGATACAATTCCATGATGATCCAGGTGGGCTCCTCTTCGATGATGCTGATCAGCTTCACAATGTGCGGGTGGTCGAGATTCTTCATGATCACTGCAGGGGGCAGGAGGGACAGTGGACAGTTCAAGGTCACGCAGGACAGATGCAACCGCTGTGCCACCTGGGAGAAACCCTCCTCCAAGGGGGGATCCCAGTCCCATTCCCACTGCCCCTTCCCAGGGGTCCTGGAGCACTGGGGTGTCTCAGGGACCCCCAAGGGGGTGCCTACCTGCCTCACTCATGAACTTCTCCTTGTTGTCCAGAGTACAGTCTTTCTTGCAGGTCTTGACGGCCACATTAATTTTCTCCCCTTTCTGCAATAAGACCATGTTCAGACACTCAATGCAGCCCGGTACTCAAACAAAGAGCCCCCTCCTGGCCTCAGTTCGGCACCCACAGCTGAGCGCCAGCCAAGGGAAAGCGGGTGACCTGCCACAGCCTGGCGCATCGCCACCCCCTCTCCTTTCCTACGCTTTTCTCTTCCTCTCCTCTTCTATTTCTTTCCTCTGGGTCAGGTTGTGTTAGAACTGGAAAGGGCTTCAGAGCTCAGCTGCAGCCAGGCAGTCAGAAAGAGGATGCTGAGCCCAGGAGCTGCGCAATCTGCCCAAGGTTAGCGGGCATGTGGCAGGGCTGCCGTCAGACGCGGCCCAAGCATTTTGCTGCTCTTCACTGTTGTTTTATATTGTGCTGCCCTTTCCCTTTGGCTCTGCCTTTCTCCAGCCTGCTGGAAGCAGGACCACAGAGGTGCGGCTCATAGGTCCGTCTGTGCTTGCTCACTGGGGTCTGCCCCTCCTCCCCGAGGAATGGCATCCTGCCCTGTATCCTCCCACCTATCCTTGGTGACCCTTCTCCTCGTCCTGCCTCTACTTCGTTCCCTGGCACTTTGCTGCCCTTCTTGGGAGTGGCTTTCAGCCATTCCCTCGCTCCCTGGGTATTTTATTAATACTCCCAGGCTGTGTGGACAGGGATGCATTGTGGCATAGCTGCCACCTCCAACGTGCTCAGAGCCACCGGGGCAGAGTCTGGGACTCACGTGATTCGTGTACACGCCTTCATAGACCTCCCCAAAGAAGCCTTCACCAAGAATACGATTAAGAACCACATCTTCACGAGTGACACCATACTGTGGACCTGCACAGAGCAAATGGTGTCCCGGGGCAGAGATGGGCAGGCATCCCTTGTAGAATCTAACTGGGCTTCCCCTCAGGCCTCCAACAACTTGGGTGAAGACCCAGGAGCTGGGCAGAGAAAGGGGCTGAGTTGTTTCCCATTGTCTCCAACCCAGGGAAGGGCCATTTCCCAGATCCACGCCCTCAGAGGCTCCAGGCAGCCATGGGGCACATGAACGTCCAACAGTACATCTCAGCTATCCAATAAAGCACCTCAACTTCGCCTGTGAGTGCATGACGAAAGAGGAGGAAGGACAGAATGTTCCTCACAAGTTCACCCCATGCGGACTCCCAGGGCCCTTGACCCCTCACCACAGTAGGATCAAGAACCTACCTCCTGACCTTCGCAGGGTTTCGTCGGGAATCTCTGCATAGATGTCCGACTCTAGAAAGACAGGAAGAGGCCCAGCCCGTGGGCAAGGTGTCCCCATCAGGCAGGGCCAGGAGCCAGGAGGCCTGGAGGCCAACACAGCCAAGGGGTGGAGGTGAGGGAGAAGCCAGGTGAGTCCCAGCCTCCTGTCCCAGGCTTTGGGTCAACCACAGAGTCTAGAGCACTTCTGCTTGAGTCTCTGCTTGTTTCCCAGTTGGGTTATTCAGTCAAAACTTGGTTAATCTCCTGTTACCCATCTAGGACTGTCAGGAACTGGATGTTTGTGACTCCCCTAAACTCATGTTGAAACCTTAAATCATAATATGATGCTTTAGGATGTAGGGCCTTAGGGAGGTGACTGGCCTTGAGGTGATGCCTCGGCTACAGGACTAGTGTCCTTCTAAGAAGAGAGGAGAGGAGACAAGAGGAGAAGGGAAGGAGGGGAGGGGAGGGGAGGGGAGGGGAGGGGAGAGACTAGAGCGCTCTCTCTCTCCCTGACTCAAGCACACAGTGAGAAGACAGCCATCTACAAACTAAGAAAAGGCCATCACCAGATTCAGAACCTGGTGGGACCCTGATCTTGGACTCAACAGCCACCTGCACAGAAACATACATTAGTTTTCGAGCCACTCAGCCTGGGGCATTTTGCTTAGGGCCTCTCAGCAAAGATAAACACCATGCCATGTACTAACCACCCAATATGCACTCGACTGTTACCATTAACGAGTTTCAAGCATTCACTGAGGAGTGACGGCTTGTGCACTTGGAGGGCCTGCCTGGTAACACCCCTGTGTCAGGGAGGAGGGGTGGAGAGCAGGGAGGCGGACAGGGCGGCAGGCAGGCTCACCTATGCTGCAGCTTTCTGAGAGGTAGGACCGCCGAGCCTCCAGGTTTCTGTGGAAAAAGGGGAGAGAGGAGCCAGGTGAGCTCAGGGCTGGGCACTGCTCCCACCAGGCAGCCACGGCAGCGCTCGCCCACTGTCCCATCTGCAGAAGAGCAGCCGGACTGGCTGCTAACAAGCTGGGAGCCATCACCCTTCCCCCACTGATGACACAAGATGACGCCAGGTGGCCACAGCGTGTACTGGGGGAGGGGGCAGAGGTGCCCTGTGAAATGCTGACTCTTGTTTTCTCCCAGGATGGGCGAGGGGTGAGGGTCCCTGCATGTTTCTCATCCTCCCCAAGGACACGGGCAGGGCTCTGCCACCCCTGGGATACTCACAGCATGGGGACCTGGGGCAGACTGTTCCGCTTCTCACCATCTGGGGACAGAGAGGGGCGGGGAAGGTTGGAGCCCCGATAGACAATGGGCCTCTTGCTGCTCCCGTAAGGAGACCCCTCCCCACCATCCTGTTCCTTGCTCAGCACCAGAGTGGAAGCTCCAGCTCCTCCACTGAAACCTTCCCGGTGGACTTCACCCTGCCAGCCTCATCTGCTTCAGTCCAGACCCTGCTCCCGCCCCCCGCCCCCAACAGGGCCACACACAGGGAGAGCAGCCAGGTTCTAGCAGTGGCTCTGATCTTCCTGGGGCTGCAGACACAGCCGCTCCTGAAGCAGGCATCTGTGCAGCTCAGGACCAGGGGTGGCTGGCCAGGACCAGGCCTGCAGCTGATGCCCTAGGAAGGTCCCATAGGAAGTTCCAGTGGGCGGTGTGACCATCATCTCCCCACACTCTTCAGGCCTCTGCACTGGCTCCTCAGCCAACGGTGAAGCTACTCTGCTCTGCCTGGCCGGCATGACCCGGCTGTGCTGCTGTGCCAACCTGCCTGGCGGGGGTCCCCACCTTTCCTGGGATGCACGATGAGCGAGCCTTTATGCTCCCCCTGCAGCCGGCAGTATCCATCTATGAGGTCGGCCATGTTCTCGGCCTCTGCTGGGGAGGAGGTCTTGATGGACAGGGACTGCAGAAAAGAAAGCAGCAGAAGGTGAGACCTCAGAGTCTTGGCTCGCCTGTACCCACAGGCCTGGAGAAGAGGCCCACACCAGGTTCCATGGCACCTCTCCTCTACTCGGCTTGCACCCTCTGTCACCACCAGGGGGTGCCCTCCCACCGATCCCCTGATCTCATTCAGAGACAGTAAAGAGCTCAGTGCAAGAGCTTGATCAAGGTGGAAAGGCGGACAGGAGGGTGGAAAGTGGGAGGGAGGGACAGAGCCAGACAGGTGGAAGGACAGAGACAAAGTCCACAGTCTTAACCTGTGCATCAGTGCTCGCTTGGGGAATGCTGGGCTGCTGACTTGTACCTGATTTGGGGTCACTTGGTCTGCCCTGTAACTTTCCCCACTTCTTTCCTGACATTCAGATAAAAAGAGTAAGGTTTCCTGAGTATCCTCATACCTGATAATTATCCTAGCACCTTGTCTGGCCACTGTACAGTTTTCTTAGTAAAATCCCCACAGCCAGGGAATCCCTGGCCCCTTGCCCGCCTTGGCCCCGTCCAGCCTGCAGTGAGGCTCACCTGGGGGACGCCCTCGATGCCCAGCTGCAGCACCGCCTGCCCCTCCTCCAGTGGGAGGCACCTGATGGACTTGATCTGCTTGAACTCGGCCAGGCAGGTGGGCTGTAGGACAGGGAGGAAGGGGCTAAGAATGTCACCACACCATGGAATCTGGCCATGCAGAATGGCGGGGGGGGGGACAGGGAGGAAGGACTGGGACATAAGGCTGGAAGGACCATCTGATCCAAGCCCCTCACTTTACAGAGGAGAAAAGCGGTATTTGCCCAAGGTCGTGTGCCAAGGTCATATGCCAAGTTGGCTATAAACTGAGGACTGGACCCAGCACCCAGAATTCCAGAAGAGTCACTGGCTCATGTTGCCTTTTTCTTAAATTTTAATTTTATTATTTTGGTTTTTTGAGACAGGGTCTCACTATGCAGTTTAGGCTGACCTTGAACTCATTATGTAGCCCAGGTTGGCCTCAAACTCATGGCAATCCTCCTGCCTCCAGTTTCTGAGTCCTGGGATTATAGGCATGTACCATCATGCCTGGTTTCATGTTGCCTTTGAAAAAGCAACTCTTCTCTCTGAGCTGGAAGGATGCCAATAGCATCCTTCTCCCCAGCTCCCCATCTGCCTCTGGGCAGAGCAAAGTCACAGGAATGCAAAGGGCCACTGCCTCACACTGTCACCGCAGACCTTGCACCAAGGCCAAGGTGGTCTCCTGAGGGCTCTGTTGTCAGCCCGGGGGAGTGGGAGGCAGAAAAAGAGAAAGACCCAATAGCAGAGCTGTTGGTTGGGTGGGGTGGGACCTGCCCTACCTTTTCTCTTGCATCTTGCATCTCCCTACCTTTGCATCTTGACTTGTCTTCTGGCGGATGCCTTTAGGGCCAATGACCAGGTCCACAGCAATGTTCCATCCTTGCTGAAATGAAAGGAGAGGGACTGTTGTCCCTGGTTGTGCCCCATTCACATCCAGGAAGTGGAAGAGAAGCTCACTAAGCTAGACATGGACCACTTTTCTGTGTGTCCTCTGGCTCCTTCCAGCCTAAACCCCTCTCCATACACCCCACCCTTGCCCATAGTTCGCCCACTTCACTCACATCCCAGAGCTGGAGGTCAACACTCACATGCTAACATGATTCCCACAGTTGGTGGGTCAGCAACTCCTTGTTGCTGGAGCACCTACAGGGAGCAACAACCCACACAGTCCCCCAAAGGCCCCCTGGACACAGGTTGAGGAGAGCAGATGATTACAATGAGTTCACAGTGGTAGGTCTCCTGGTCGATGTTGGCGAAGCCGGCAAGGGTGTTAAAGAACTTCATGACACACTCCTCCTCCCTCAGCGAGGCGTACTGCTGGAAAGTCTGCTGGATCATCTTCCGGAACTGCTTGGGCTGGAGGAGGCAGGCAGTGCTGAGCCTGGCCTGCCCCTCTGGACCGGCTCTTTCTTTTAGGCCTCACCAAAAGACTGCGCACTGCTGGAGAATGACCCCGCAGCACCCCTGCCATGACAGCAGCCACGATCTGGTCTCTAAAACAAACCCCATGGTCTCCTAACCCCAACCCATGAAGTGAACCAGGCTCTCTGGAGGCTGGAGCCAGATGCACCCCATCCTGATTCCCAACCACAGAAGACATCCATGGGCTGTACTTTGCTGTCCTGTGTCCAGGTGGCGCAGAGCAGCACAGATACACAGGCTTCTCTGAGGATCCCCAGCCAGGTCCTTGTAGCTCTGGTCCCAGAGACCTGCATGAAGGGACTTTCTGGAACCCTCACCCTCTGGTTTCCTCACCTTTAGGTTCTCCTGCATCTGCTTGGGGAAAAACAGGTCCAGTCCCACCTCCTTTCTGAAAGAAGAAAACAAACACATCTGACTTATCTTTCCCTCGGCCAGTCCTTCTGGCCCATCAGGAGAGCTTGGGGACCAGGAACATGGAGGCCGCCAGTTTTGCTCTGGGAATGAGTGGCGGAGGGGTATAGGAAAATCAGGGAGTCAGAGGAAAGGGAAAAGGACAGGGGCAGGGCCAGTCTAGGACTTACTCCAGGAGCTCAAAGTTGGACTTTTTGTCAAGTGCATTGTGGGGCATGTCCTTGAAGAATCGCCTGGAGAGATAGAAAGAGAAAGCATGGAGTGCGGGTGGACGGCTGGAGACTGAGGCCAATGCACAGGGCCCTCAATGCCCCTGTGTTAGTCTAGAAGTTTCCTTTCCCTGCCAGACGTGGGAATCATAGGGAGTAAAAAAGCTGGAAGAGTCAAAACCAGGCAGTTAGCAAACTGTGAGGAAAAAGAAACTCCACCCTGACCATGCAGTTGGCAGGCTGAGAACGAAGATGGTGGCACTGTCTGTGGTCTCACAATGTGCAGGACTCAGGCCTGAGCTCCTCCTTCCAGCCACGCTTTCCTTTGTGATTTCTTTTTATTTTCTGTCTCTGAAACATCATACATGTATTTGTGTGTTCATCTAAATAACCCTTAGATGTCTATATAAGGACTTCAAAATCTATAGAACAGAGAAAGGAGTCCATAATCCTATCACCAGAAGTCACATCTACTAATACTTTTATACATACTCTTTAAATTCCACTTCTCCTGAAAATATAAATGTTGAGGAAGATTTTCCTGTACTATCAGATGACACGTAATGGAGTTTTGGTCAACAGTGGACCACAGATATTATAGTGATCCCATGAGATTACATCTCCCCTGGTGTCATCATAACTGTCTTAGTTTGTGTAAATACACTACAACGTTCACACAACAATGAACTCCCCCAGTGGCACATTTTATAGACTGTGTCTCCACTGTTAAAGGACACATGACTGTGTTATTTATTTGTAGCAAGTGTGGCTTCATCTGACACCAAAGACTCAGCGTCTCCATATACGCTCTCTTGTCTTTCCTACCAGAACCGCGACTCCTAGCAATTTCATGGACTGTTGTAGACATTGTCCTGCTCTTGATCCTATACTGGCACAACTCAGTGCTCCTGCAACCCAGGTGTTCTACACACATCTGGGAACAGTTTTATGCTGCTAGGACTACAAGCAAACAGAGGAAGAAGCTTATGATTCAAAAGCAATGCATTTAGATAGTTCACTGGGTTTAGGAAATAGAAAGGCTAGAGCCTCACCTCACACTCTATAGATCTAGAAAATGTTTCTCAATGAATGAAAGGATAAATACAAACAATAAAAACCATTTCCAGACTAAAAAGAAACTAGAGAAAATGTTTTGAAATGATAGGGTCAAGAACATCTAAAGAATGAAATCAAGGAAGACATCTCCAAGTTAAATCATAAAACATGGAAGTTATGACCTTAAAATGAGTGATGTCTTTTAATATATTGTCAAGCAACATGAGTAGTTATTGCTCAACAAATAAGGATCTCAACTTAGCAAAAAAAATCCGTTGAGAAAAATCAGAAAGGAGCTACTATGTTAATGAAGGCCATTCCTGGCTAAATGAATTCTGAGTTTTTCAGAGGTTCCCCTACCCTTTTGTCTTAGTTACTTTTCTCTAGTTGCTGGGACAAAATACCTGACACCCAAAATTAAGGAAGCTCACAGCCTGCGAGGGTTTCAGTCCACACTCAGCTAGGTCCAAGGCAGAGTGGCACATGGCAGATGACAATAGCATGGAGTGTGGCAGGAAAACAGCCAAGGCAACAAGAGCAAGAAGGAGTAGCTGCGACAAGCAGCCTCTTCCCCTCCCTTACAGTGCGTGCAAACTGCCCACCCCAGGGCGGGTGTAGCACTCACACCCACAATCCCAACACTGGACCATGAACCAATCATAAACTCTAGAAGCTCACCCACAACTGCATGAGGCTTTCGGGGAACACCCAGACACAAATGATAACACCCTTCCTACACGGTCTCCATATTCCACATTGGACCAGTATTGTATGTTTTACCTGAAAACAGTTAGACACAATGAGTGAGTCAAACCGTAGCAGTGTAGACTGGGGCTCCCTCCCTGCCTAGGTGCCCTGACCCGTTGCTTCCCACACACTTGGATGAATGTCCTCCTTTCCTGTTCCTTCCGCTTACTGGTCTCCCAGAGCTTTGGAGACTGAGTTTAATTCTTTTCTTAGATGTCATATATTTGAAAGGAAATTATCTGTATTATGATCTTCTATCTTGCTGCCCTTATCTCCCAGCACCCAAATCTCACACACACACACACACACACACACACATCAGTGCACCAATCCTTGAAAGGTGATGCAAAATACCAAAAAGAACACAAAGCATGGAGACGTGGCAAGAGCAGCACACGGTTAAGGCCCTTTTCCTTCTCGGGCAAGCTAGCACAGGCTGGAATGGAGGCAGCGCAGGCGAAATATCTCTTATATGAATTTTTCCTGTCCAATCACCAATGAGTACATCTCAATGAGGATTGAGGAGTAGCCATATTGTATGATAGCCAAGTAAATACTACTGAACTCTACACTACTGAAAAATATTTCTATCCTTTCTTTTTGCAAGAACAAGGGGAAGGTACAGAAAATTTTAAAACATATTAAATTACGTAGAGCTAGAAGGAAATCGGGAAATGAAATAAAGAACATGGCAAGGCCATAGTAGAACTGTGGGTGTTTCCTGTAGTGTACGTTTGGGGTCTGATTATCCTGGCTGCCGGGATGTAGACAGAAGACCTCATTTCATGAATAATTTATTGAGTGAAAACATTTGCCATAAGAGAGGGATTTACTCCTTAAAATAAAACTTTTGAAAAACCAATTAAAAGGAAACTAATATTCTTAATGTTCATTTAACAAAAATAGGAACCAAATTCAATGTTTTTTCCCCTTTTGTTGCAACACGAAAGCACAAAGGGAATGGGGATTGTTCTGGGACCTACCCAAGCATGACCTAAACATGACCTAAGTATGACTTAATCATGACCCAGAAGGCCTACGTGGGGGGTCAGCGGCGGAAGGCAGCCATGCTCACCACTACACCACCAATGCAAGGGTCAGCGGTGGGAGAGGGAAGAGGAGTTGCTCACCAACCGCTCCTTACTTCCGACCCCAGGTGCAACGGTACAGATGAAGAATGGAAATAAGGTTTGATGGTGCTCCGCAGAGTAGCGGGAAGAGGTAACAGCACTGTATACATACGATTCAAAGAGCTAGGAGAGGCTTTTCATGTTCGTACCACCAAGGAGTTATAAACGTCTATAAATATGTACAATTACTATGCATTGATCAAAAACAAAAGGTTAAAAAACAGAAGGGTTTACTAGAGGGGACTGAGAAGAGTATTTCAGACGGAAAGGGAGCATTTCCAGTGGGGCTGAGCTCTGCTGGGGGTCACTCCAGCTATCGGCCTGCTGTTGGGTGAATGAACGAAGGAATGAGCTAACGAACTAACGAATAAATGAACAAACGAACAGACTTTCAGATCCGTAGTAAAAGAGCTGTCCTGTGCTCAGACCCATGTCACTTCTGTTAACCTGCAGCCCAGATACCCACACTGCGCGGCCCCACCCCTGGGCGAGGTTGCCCCGCTCAGAGTGCCCCCTGGTGCTCAGTGCTTCCGCAAGTTCAAACCCAAAATTCCGAGACACCAGTCCCCGGGAAGGCAAAACCTCCGTCTGAGATCCGGGGTCAGGTCAGCAAAAAACAAAGACGCTTCTATGCAAAAATCCAATTGCTTGTGTTTTCCTTGTAAACAGTGATAGAAATACATACTTGTTGCCAACATTTGTCAATTAGCTACAAACCCAAATATTTTCCCAAGTACAACAAGGTTGAGAGTTCTTCCTCCAATACTGTAATAATTACCTATTATCAATTACTCCTTAACACATCACCAATCACACATTCTCTGTGACTTTTTAGGTCAGCACATTCTGAGATGCTGGCGGGGGTGGGCAATGCCCCCAGCTGTTGCGGGTCAAGGGGGACAAGTTATTTGATTCCTAAAACTAGACAGGCACTAATTTCGAGCATATCTGCTATGCATTTAAAATTTTCTGGCACATAGTGGAATATGTAGAGAAATGAATATATCTAGCATTTATAAGCATGCTGAATAAATCAATAAAAATTAATTAGACAGCATTCTGACTGTAAGGTATTCTGGAAAATGCAAAACTATGATGGCAGTGAAAGGCCCGGTGGTGGGCAGGGCTGGGGAGGAGGGAGAGAGGAGTGCAGACATGGTCGATGGTGGTGGTGGCGGTGGTGATGATCATGACGATTCACAGGCTGTGCATTCAATCCAGAGCGCCATGCAGTAGGGCAAGTGCTGTACCACTGAGCTCCATCCCCAGCCCATAAGGAGATATTGAAGGCAGTGAAACTGCTCTGTCTAAGGCTTTAATGTGGATACATGTAGTTGTCCTAGAGTGAACCTGAGTGGAAACCGACACACGGATGTAGTTTCATCAATCGTAATGGGTATGTTGACAATGGGGGCAGGAGATAGCTGAGCAATCTCCGTACTTCTGCTCAGTTCTTCTGCAAATCTGAAACTTCTTTAAACCATTCCACGGAGACATAGACAATAGGAAACAGGGAGATGGGCCTTTTGCACGTGGAAACAGGATCTACAGATGGTGGGAGGGGAAGGGCTGTAAAATGATGTGGTAAATACACACATCGACTTCCTACAATGAATATAATTTTTATGTATTGCAAACAAGTAATGACAAAGGGAAAATACAAAAATACACGTCAGTAAGTAAGGGCAAAGAGCAATATGAGTTAAATGAGGAAATAACGGAGCCTTTCTCCTGTCATTGTTCTGTGTGCTTTAAGTGTAGTAGCCCAGTTCTGGCCCTTCACAGCCCTGCAGAGTGTTGGTATCATCACCGCTTCCATCTCACTGGCCAAGGGCCAGTGCGCAGGAGGACTGCGAAACTTGCCCAGAGGAACACAGTAAACAGAAAGCCCCTTGGGGACCCTTTGTTCTTCACCCTCCTCCTGGGCGGGCATCAAGCTCACTGGTGATTCCCGCCGTGACTCTCAGGTCTTGCCCACATAGCATACACCTAAAGAACGCATTATCTTTTCCCAGTGACATCATGTGTCTGTAGGCAGGTTATGCAATGGGGATGCTAACAGGACAAGGGAATGCTGTCCATGATTTTCAGGAAAGAATTAGAGCCCAAGAAGCTTCTGCCTGATGGCCTGATTTAAAAAAGAAAAAAAAGGAAAAAGTATAGAAATAGTTGTAACCTACATTAAAAATAGCCCATCCTTGCACCATTGTGGATAGCTTTGTATTCTTTCTTTTATTTGAAAACTATTAAGCCTGAAAATCTTCTATTAGGTCACAAAGTAGGTGTCATAAAATGCATGCCCTCTCCCTACCAGCACAGGAACACCTATTTGACTCTTCCCTGGGGTCAGGAGACTGTAAGCATTGCGTCATTTTCAGCAGTCTGGCGCCAGGAGCAATGGAGGGGAGCCTCACAGGCCTTCCTGCCTGGCAGCACAGCACCTGGCACTTACGCCATGACCAGTACCAGTTTGGTGATGCTTCAAGGGTGTGAGTATGGGAAATAGAACACCAGTGGGTCTTCTCTGTGCTGCTCTCTCACCTGTGCTTGATGGGTGACTTACTGAAGTCTCAAAGCATGAGACCACAGTCCTCGGTATCAAATCCACAAACACAGAGGTAAAGAGAAGTTTCTTGGAATCATCTAATTTCCGACAGAAGGCTGCAGGATGTGGTGCGGGTGATAGGCCTGCAGTAGTCTTGGGAAGTGGACAAGGGTTTGCATGATAAATTAAACTCCAGAGGCTGCCCCTGGACACCGGCACTGAGCTCCGAGGCCACCACTATGGCAGTGAAGTGGACTGATTTCTGACTGGTTGCACCAGTCTCTGTTTCTCTGTCTCTCTGGAGCCCCAGCCCAGTGGAGGAGTAGCAGAGTTCTACTCTCTACTAACTTGAAAGCCACGGTTAATGCCAGAATTCCCCCGAGCCCTGCACACCCAGCAAGCCAAAAGTAACTCTAGTAATGGTCCTGCCGGTCCTCCCAGCAGCTTGTAAGAGGCAGACCTCATCCAAGCCACCTGGAGGCCAGTCAAGGCACATCTTCGCAGGTTCCCCTCAGGCCTATGGAGCCAGAGTCCTGGGGGTGGGGATAGGGAGTCTCTGGTGTATTAAGCTCCTAGGAGATGAGGGTTTTTTGACCACAAGTTGCAACCACTGCTCTAAATCAGATAAGGTACCTGCCTGGCGGCAGAAGCAGGCAGGAAGGCAGGTGATGGTGGGCCTGAGTGGCACTGCCTTGGTCGAGACAAGGCTGGAGGGTTCGGCTACATCATCCTCTTCTTCATTCCAAAGGTCAGTGGCTCCTTGATAGCCAAGAACAGGGCCACGTTTCCAAGACCGTCAATCTAGAGGTGTCTGTCATTTACGTGATGATGCCGTTAGGCTGCCACTGTGACAGTGGTGCCTTCTGTTGTTAGCCCATCTTACCCCTCCAAACGCATCTCTTCAAACCCTCTAGATTACACTTTTCCTTCCACTGGTCCTTGGGTGTGGAATGCAAACTCTGCCCCCCAGGCCTTCCAGGAGCCCCTCAAGTCTCTTCCTCATGCTCCCTGGCAGGATCAGTGGCTCCTACATGGAAGACTAGCCCATATATATTCTGCCTCGTATTCTGGTTAATGGCGCATACACCTGTCACTTCCAGCACCGAGGGTGAGGGCATTGCTGGATGATGTGCTCATGCCTGCATGTCCACTGAGTGCCTGCTGGAGCTGGCATGCAGCAGTGGGCAACGGAGTCGGAGATCCCACATTCCGATAGACCCAGGACCCAGCCGACGTGCTGGGGCAGCAACAGAGGCAATGGCAGATGGAAGACACAGAGACAGCCCGGAGACAAGGGCAGGGGCAGGACAAGGGGGTGGGGGGGCCGGCACAGTGGACCTGGCCCTCCTGTCCTTTCATCCCCAGTGATCAGATGACAAGCAGCTCAGGAAGGCTGGGCTAGCTAAGACTGTAGCACAGTGCTCTCCCAGGAGAGGCATGGGGGCCACCTACCTGAGCTCCAGACAGCCCAGCTGCAGGGCCATGCCCTCGCTGACCTTGCTGGCGTAGCGCTGCATGTAGTCACTCCGGAGCTGGTGGGAAAGAGGTCTGAGTCAGACTCGCACCTGCATCCCTATTCCCGGAGCACACTCCTGCCCCGAGCTATATCTCACTCTCACCTGACCACGAACAAGCGTGGAGCAGGAGTGGTAGGCAGAGCTGGACTCTGTCTCAGTGCTGCCTCTAGCTTTTGGAGCCCTAGGAAATGGTGCTCCTGCCTCTGCATGCCAAGGCTGTGAGGTTTGGGGGAGTTTTCATACACATTCTCTCCCACTCCATGAGTCAGGAGGTCCAGAGTCCTCTCCCCACTCCCACTTTGGAGAAAAGGGAAACTGAGATTTAAGGAGGGGTCAGTAATTTATCCAAAGGTCTGGCGATGAGCAGGAATAGATGTCACCCATGGCCCAGCAAACGCTGGGCTTGGTGTCTAGCAAACCCAGAGGGGATGAGGAGCAGCTGAGAGCAGACAGAGAACGCAGGCGTTGGCTCACTCTGCTCCATGCAGTTGCTGTGCCACATACTGATTTTATCCAGTGGTGGGAGAAGCAGCTGGGAACAGCTCGGAGAGGCAGGTGTCACATTTTCAGAAATGTGAGTTGATGGGCCTTATGTCGGTACCTTGAAATCGGCCACGGTGGGAGAATTTACACCATGGGAATTGGCAAGTGCTACAAATCTGGGATTTTTTTCCTTCCTAGATCCACTTTACCAACACAATGCCAATAATATCATTTAGTCCTCACAACTATTTTATAAGTAGATAGTATTATTATCCCACTTTATAGAAGAGGGGACAGCTTCATGCAAGTAAATGAAGTTCCTGAAATACCAAGTTCATGAATGACAGTGTTGGCCTAGAAACCAGACGTATAGGACCTCAGAGCCTGTGCATTAATCTATTCCTTCTGCTTCAGGAGCCAGGTCTCCTAGCCACCATGGAAGCCCAAGGAGTGCTGGGAGCATCAGGAATGACTTAGCTTGCATTTAAGCAGCTCAGAGAGAAACACACTGGGGCTGCTGACCATGACCCAAGGAATGGCTTCTAGAAAGTCTCTGAAACCTGGGCTTTGTGTTTCTACTTCCCTAGGAGAGAAGGGATAGTATTTGGCATTTAAGGGAGCACCTTTTACCTGTTGGTAAAAATAAAGCAGTGTAGTCCTGTCTTCTTTCAGGGTCTCCATGAAGTCTTCTGGCAAGTAGCGGATTTGGAGGTCATACCTGTGTCAGGACAGACTCTGGGTGACACGAGGAAGCAGGAATCTCAGGGAGCAAAGGGACTTTCCCAGGAGCAGAAGCACCACTCCACCCTTCTCCTCACACATACACATGCAAGGGCTGTTCATAAGCTCTTGGCTGCCCCTTCAACACTAGTTCTTTTGTCCCTCTTATGTGATTGGGTGGAAGATTATGACCAAGAGGTGGCCAGAGAGGAACAGAGCCAGCCATGATTTGCCAACTCTTCTTCCTCATGGCAGATATCTTCCTTAGGCTCACAGGGCAGTCCTTGGCCCAGCATCTCCATCCACCTTGCCCTCCCTTTCACCACAGGGCCAGCAGCAGCCTGCCCAGAGTTGCTCCAAGACTTCTGCCCAGGGAGGAGGATGCACTATGAGCCCACTTTAGGCTTTGAAAATACATGCATCAGTTGCTTCAGGAGGACTAGCTGTGGAATGGCTCTCAGATTTGCTAGAAGATTCTGAGGCTAAGGAGAACTCTAAGGAGGACCACTGCACCCCATACCCATCACCCCATTCCTACCTCCACTCAGCTTCCACATGTAGACACTCGTACTTGTCCTGCACCTCACCCACTGTCATCTGCGGGTGCAGCCAGTGGACCTCATCTGACTTCATGTGCTTCAGCCTCAGCCCATAGCACTCAGCCAGCTGGATGTTGGGCCCAATCCGCCCACTCAGCAGGATGGAGGTGATGATCTCCTACAGAAAGGAAAAGGCCATGATTCAGGGGAGTCCCACGTTGCTCCCAGAATCCTCGTGTGTTCCTGCGTGTATGCACACATGCACGCATGCACACACACAGCGCAACATTCTTTAACCAGGATTCTGTTTTAAGGTTTTGTTGGCTTCTCTACACTCAGTGCAAGATATGGTGCACTGGGGCATCTAGCTGAGGGGGGAGCAAGTTGGCAGTGTGAAACAGAGGCAGAGGAACTGAGAGAGGAGAGCGGAAGTGAGGAAGCAAACAGAGGCAGAGAGCACAGATCCTGTGCTTCTGCACTGTGCTCCAAAACATTAACAATCACTGGGTACCTGCCATGTAAAAAGCACCTTCTGGATGGCGTCTGGCTTAGCCAGCATTACGAATGCTGGACCAGGCACTGCTCGGTACTCTACACACCTGATTCCACTGAACTTTCACAACACCAGGAAGCAAACAGGTGTCACCATCCCCATGTGGTGATGGAGAAATAGGTGCAGGTCATATGGTTCATGGAATTAAACTGAGATTCTGAAGCCTGACCACTGGGCTCAGGATTTCCACCTGGCCAGGCTGATTCAGGGGGTGGTGGGGTGGGACCAGACAGAGGGACAAGACTCACAACAATGCAGTCAGTGGTACAGTCCCACAAGAAGCATCGTCACAGGAGACAGAGCCGGCAAGACAGGTGCCTTTCTTATTTTTGCTTTCTTATCACCTAGAGGTTAAGTGGGCCACCTGCCCACAGCCTGATGCCACAGCTTCCTGGCCCAGAGCCACCGCTAGATCAACAGCAGGGCCAATCGGGCAGCTGCCTGGCAGCCCACCAGGAAAGTCCTGCCTCACTTTGAAATCACTTTGGGGCCATTTTAACTCGGGTTCTTTGTGTGACTCTGCAGATAATGAGTGAGCCAGGCCCTCTCCTGAGAGCAGATCATTCCTGCATAGAAATTTGAAAACTCACAGGCACTGACCTCGCTCTGTTGGACATCGGGAAGGCCGAATGATGCGGAAGAGGCTGGCTGCTGTCTGGCTGGAGGAGGAGGGCCAGTTCATTTATATTTTATCTTATATTTACATGCCTCCCAAGAAGTTATCTAATTTAGTAAGCGAATTAATTCTTTAATTAGAACACAAAGAGGGAAATATGCCATTTTTCTTAAAGGAAAATCTGCTTCTCCATATCCCCACTAGGAAAATGTCAGACTAATATTTCAGTAATACTGGTTTGGCGGAATGCTTAGTCATCCATCCGCCTGGACATCCATGTGTCTTGGTCTAGCTGCCTCCTGCCGGCCCTCTGGAGCGCCATATAGACATGAAGCTAGAAGACAGCCTGAAAAAGCCCTGTCCTGCTAGGAAAGAAAATGTCCATCGCAGAAGTTGACTCCTGCTCTGTGAGAAAGAGGGAATTGGACGCAGAGAATGCACCTGTTAGCAGTTGTAGCAAATCAATGTAGGAGGCGGAATCAAGGCTGGGACAGGGAAGATGGCTGTGATCTATGGTGTCCAGATGGAGAGGGCATGGACAAGAAGATGAGCTCGGAGGTGTGAAGTAGACAATTTTGTCAGTATCTCCACCCACCCCTGCTGCCAGTGCCCTTCTGCACTACTCTGTTCACTGGTCATATCGACATTTTACCCGGAGTCCTTTTCCCTTCCGAACCCCACCTGCAGCCTCCACCTCTCATGTTTAAACCTAGAGCCTTCCCCTCCCCCAGCTGAAATCTCCTAGACTAACATCTAATTGCCTCAGGGAGAGGACTGTTGTGCTACTTATTATTGAAAAACACAAACATGCAAAATAAATACAATAGCTCCCTCTACACACAGCCCAGCTTCAACAGCAACCAACATCCTACCTTTCTGCCTTCACTTATGCCACCACCTACACTCTAGGCATGACTCAATGATTAATTTTTTCCAGTTCTTCTTTATAAGGTAAAATTTATATACATTAAAATGCACACGCTTTAACGGTGTGACTTTGACACATGAATACACCCATGTAACCCACACATCAATTAAGAAACAGCACATTCCAGATCCCCAGAAAGTTCTCTTAATATCCCTTCTCTGGCAACCTTCCTGGCCCCTCCCAGACCCACCCCAGGCAACCACCTCCTTCTCCCAGTGTCAGTTTTACCGATTGTAAAACATCACAGAAATGCAGTCCTTTAGGACATGGACATGTTTGTGTTCAGTTTTTTTACGCAGCATAATGTCTGAGATTCATCCATACTGCTGCATACATCAGTAAATGGTTTCTTTCTATTCATGGGTGATGCTCTGTAAACAAAGCACTATGTCCCTTACTGGGAACTGGGACAACTTTTAATTTTTTTACTATTGTGAATTAAATTATTTTGTGTGACTATTATTTTGGAATAAATATTGAGGGGGATTACTGGGCCAAAGATATGACTTTATGAGAAAAGTTTGAAAGATTGGCTTCATGAGAAACTGCCAAGATTATTCTATACTTCTACAATGACATGATGCTCCCCTTACACCATATCTCCATTAATATTTGGTGTTGTCATTCTTTTTGAATATTAGCCTTTTTAGTAGCTGTACATAGTACAATCTTAATTTACTTTTAATTTGCACCTTGCTAATGATGCTGTATTAAAATGTTTTCATGTGCCCTTCTGGCCATGCATATTCTTTCTTCTGTGAAGCAAATGTTTGTTTAAATCTTTTGCATATTTTTTTGTTGTATTTTATCATTGAGTTTTAGGAGATCTTCCTACATTATGGAAAAGACTTATCTACAATATGTTTTATGAATATTTCCTTCAAGTCTAATAGTATGTTTATTATTTGTTCCAGTCTTTTGATAGAGCTTAATTTATCAAACTTTTCTTTTATGGCTAGTGGTTTCTGCATCCTAACAAATCAGTATCTGTTCCCAGGTCATGAGACTATTTTTCTTCTTTTATAAGCTTCTCAATTTGTCTTCTAGGTCTCTGATCATCTTGCATTAATAACTTGTATATGGTGTGAGGTAGGAATAAAATGAGTTCTTTTCATCTAGATCTCCAGTGTTCAGCACTGGCTGTTGACTTTCCTTTTCCGAGTAAATTGTTTTTCTGTCTTTGTAAAAATTCAACTGGCCACCCATATTTAGGTCTATTTCTAAATTATCATGTCTGTTCCATTGAGCTCACAGAACTGTCTGCATTGCTACAGCTTTAGGATAAACTTGAAGTCAAATAGGGTAAATCTAGCATTTTCTCCAAGCTTATTGGGATATTTTAGGCCTTTGCATGCTCATGTAAGTTTTAGAACCAGCTTGACTTTCTGTTTCAATAACACGCAGCAGGGTTTGTGTTCAGTCTATAGTTTTGTGGGGGAGAGCTTGTATCTTAACAACACTTGAGACTTCCAATTCTTGAACACGGTATATACCACTGTTAATTTAGATCTGTAATTGCTCTTAAGACTTTTGTAGTTTTCTGTGTATAAATTTTAGTCCTAAGTAGTTTGCATGTTTTAGTGTTTTTATAAATTAGGAATTTTTAAAAATTAACTTAAAAAAATTGGGGTTCAGTTTCTGTCATTTCCTCCTAATTTTTGTTGCTCTGCCAGCCCAGGTTAGCTCAGACACCTCAAGTTAGCAAGGCTGCTGCACCTGGCCCTGCCAGCTGGAATGTGCCCTCAGGAGAAAATCCGCACCTGCAAATCTTAGCATAGTTTGTCTTTCACAAGTAGATGTCCTTCTACTTTCTGCTTGGTGTGGTCACTCTTCAGTGACTGAGAGGTTGCTTTTAAATTCCATCCAGGACCAGGGATATGGCTCAGTGGCATAGGTGCCTGCCTGGCAAGTGCAAGGTCTTGAGTTTGATTCCTGGTACAAATAAATAAATAGATAAATAAAATTCTATCCAGATTTGATCGCTATTATTTGCAAGAAGATTTTTATTCCAGCCAAGCTATCTCATGATATTTGATGTCTCAGTGCTATTTTTACGAACAACTCTGTGCTCACTGCACATGGGAGAGGGCTGGGTCTTTTTTCAAGCTGGAAAGACCACGTCTGTCATTAGACAGTTGGAGCTTTGAGCTACACGACAGTCAGTCTGACCTTGAGGGATAAAGGAAGTTGGAGCGCAAATCCAATTATGTGGCCAATGATTCAGTCCATTAATCCATCATGCCTACATAATAAACCCTAATAAAATTCTAGAACCAGAGCTCGGAGAAGCACCCTGGTTGTTGCCACATGTTGAGGCACTGGGAGAGTGTGTCATGAGGACATGGAAACTTCCTAACTGCAATCTTCCACACCTTGTCCTATGCATTCCTTCATCTAGCTGGTTCAAATCTGTATTCTTCATGATCAAACTGTGGTAAGTACAGCGCTTTCCTGAGTCCTGTGAGGTGTTCTCACATGGTATCCAACTTGAGGAAGTAGTGGGAGCTTCCAAATTTGTAGCCAGTTGGTCAGAAGAACACACGTTCTGGAAACCTGTGCCAAGTCTGGAATTGCATCCATACGCAGAGTGCCCATCCATCAGGCACAGATGGGGAGGAATAAAGCTGGGGATCACAGGGAGGTAGAATACTGACATCTGAATCACACGAACCGGATGAATCTAATTCAGCGACCTCCTTCTAGTAGGTTCCCTGGGCCACAGTCTCCTCCCTGGAGTTCTCTACTCTGAGCCTATCTTGCTGCAGAGTGACTTTCCATTTAAACCACAAACGACTGTCTGCCAGCACGCAGGTTCAGGTAGGGGCTTCCATGCGTATGTGCGTGCGCATACACACACACACACACACACACACACACACACACACACAGAGCTTCAGCAGTGGAGGAACTTACATTTCTGTAGGTGGGAGGAAGTCACTGGCTTAAATTCAGGGAAGGGGCAAGGGAAGGGTAAGTGCAGAAGTTTGGGGTCATCTCCCTTGTACTGGCTTCCGTGTCTGCCCGGCCTTCCTTGCTCCTTCTCTGGCATTCGCACAGCTTCTTATGCGAACAGTGGGAGCAGCACCGTCCGTGCTTTACCCATAGCTCATCAATTGGCATCCACGAGTCAATATTCTTTTCTCTATTGATAAATCACTCCTTAGCAATGATAGCACAAGGTGCTTACCCGCTCACCCAACTGCCATATGTAACATAATTTTTGAAGACCTCTCTTAATGAATTTGATGAGACCCTGGTGAGCCCAGGATTCCTTTTGGCTACAGGAAGACATTGCCGTCCTCCCTGAGGAGGACGTCCATGAAGTCAGCTGCCCACGGCTTGCAACATGGATGGGAAAAGCCTTCTCACGCTTTCTTGCAAATATCCTCATTTCTAGGGCTTTTCTTCCTACATTGCTAATGCTGATTTACTTGCTTTCTATCAAGTAGAAACTGCCTTTTCCTCTCTCTGTGTTGTCTTTATTTCCTTTTCATAGGTCAGAGATAAAGAAGGAATAGGACTGGATGGCCTGTTCCCAGGCCCAGGATGACTTACAGTCATGCTCCACATAAGGATGTTTGAGTCAACCATGGACCAAAGGTAGGAGAGTGATCCCATGAAATTATATCACCTAGTGACCTCATAGCTGTCTTTGCAAAGTCCACTCTCTTATGTTCACAAGGACAAAATTGCCTAATGATGCAATTCTCCTGTCATCAAGTGACACATAAATCCATTTCCAAAAAGGAAAAGGCCATCCCAGCAATTAACTTCTAATTCACTTTCCTTATCATCATCCCTCCTCAGCACACTACAGAACTTCTTCAGCAGTCTGTTCTCAGGCTCATGTATGTTTAATAAACACCTGATTTTCTTTTCTTTTCTTGAGCTTATTAAACATATTTGATGGCAATGGCTGGGTTTGTGGAAGCAACATGGTAGCTGAGTCCCTTACCATGTGTACTGTACCAGGACTGTCTTCTCCAAAGAGTGACCTTTGCCTAAAGCCACACACTTTACCAAGGGTGGCCCATATTCAGTGACTGGTCCTGCCCTTCCATCCCATTCTGGGCATCTCTCTGGGCCTGTCCACTCCACAGAATTCCCTGTGCTGTGGGTTGAGGCCTCTCCTCCACTACAGCATCACTAGCTCCTCCCTCTGCTGGGTCCTGCACACTTCCTTCCGGGCATGATTCTTGGGCATCCTCGTCAGTCCACTTCCCTGCGGGCCTCCCTCTGGGTCTACCGCGGGGAACCTGACTGAGACCCTGGTGTGCAAATCGCTTTCCAATTGCCATTCAGTCCTCTCTCTTTATTCTTCACTCCAGAACACTCCTCTTTTTAAAGATGACTAGATTAAAAAATTTTAGTAAATGAAATACACTTAAGCTTTTGTTCCAAAGACTCTTGTTTGTATATTTTAAAATGTGTCACTCTGAGGTTAAGGACAAATTCCAGTAGGTAACTTTGGTTGAACACTTTCATTGGTTCCTCAGTTTTTGTGCACCAGGATAAAACCCACACTTTGAAAAAAAAATTCCATGGAGGAAATATCCCCCCTCATTTTCTTTGCTTTTTAAAATCAGTACATGTTTGTGATATGTAATAATTACCTTCATTTTTGGAAACTGGCAGGTGAATATATTGTATTTTGATAATGTTTGATACCCTTCCCTCATCCCCTTCTGTTCTTCTTTCCCCTGGTCATCTTCTACATCTCTCTGAAGTCTATTTCTGTTTCCTACCACTTTTCCTTTATTTTGCTCTTTGATGTATTTATATTTTGAGTTTTCCATATAAAAGATACCATGAGATAATTCAGCATCCACGAGAGTCTACTTATATAGCACAAGGCATAAAAGGTTCATGGGGATTTCCATCCACATATTCTTCCCAGTTCTGCCTCCCCTGCTTTATCTGTAACGTGTGCTGTCCTCTGGAGCCAGGGTGCTTTTTCTTCCCTCAACACAGTAAACTCTTACATTCCTCTGTGCCTGGGCAAATTCTACTCTTCCCGGAATGTGGGGACCTGGGCTCCCTCTCTCTCTCTCCTATCCTCTCCTCCTGTTGAGCTCCCAGGCATCCCCGATACCCTTCAAGGTTCAGTCAGCACCATCAGGTATTTTAGGGAGCTGTTCCTGACTCCTATTGACAGGGCATCTGTTTCCTCTCCTAGATTCCAAAGAACTTTGCACATATATTCAGCAAGCTAGCAGCCCCCCATAAGGACATGATGGAGTCCCAATCTATAGTACTTTAGAGTGTGACCGTATTTGGAGATCAGATATTTTCAGACTAATCAGGTTAAAATGAAGTCTTTAGGGTGGGCCTCTACCCAGTATCATTGATGTCCTTATAGAGAAGGAAACTTAGATTCAGAGAGAAACACACACAAGGAAAATATCATATGAATAAAAATGATTTGAGTGATGTATTAGCAAGCCAAAGAACACCAAAGACTGCTGGCAAAGTGAGTGTTAAGATATGGCAAAGAAAGATCCCTGCAGGGTCCAGAGAGCGCCTGACCCTGCTGATACCTGGATCTTGGTGTCAACCTTTAGAACTCTGAGATGATTCAGTTCTCTTGTGCTAAGCTATACTGTTTGTGGTTCACTACAGCAGCCCTGGGAAAGTAAGAAAGACATTTTCCAATAGAAATTAAAACAATAGTCCATGTCTGACCTTGGATTAGACAGACATGGGCAGTTGGTTCTAATTGCTAAATGTTTATAAAAAATTAGGCAATTTTGCTACCTATCTTGGCACAGACATCCCAGAGATATGCTTTCAAAAAATGACTGTAAATAGTTAAATTTATTTCCAAATATTTTAGTTGTCAGACTAATATTTTTTGCAGTGTGATGCTCTACTGTGCTGACATACTTTACGTGGGTTACAGATGCACAAAGAGGTTACTCCAATGGTGAACACAATAAACAGTAGCTCAGTAAATTGTCATGATGGACAGTGTGTCTATTAAGCTTAATTGTGTAAACTTTTGGCTTTGGAGATGCCCAAGGGAAAGGTGGAGCACATTTGTGGATATGCCTAGGTAGGTCATGGAGACTTGACCTTAGGACTTATATCTTGCCCTTCATCTTTCTTCTTTGGTACTGTTCTCCTGCTGTGCTTCCTGGCTGCCATGAACTAAGCATCTTTGATCTATCATACCCATCTGCCTTGAAACTAGATGACAATGATCTGAATCTTATGAAACTAGGAGTTAAATTAAACTTTTCCTTCTTTGAATTGAGGGGTATTGTGTCTCAGCAATTAAAAATCTGACTAATACAGAAAATTAGTCCCAGGAATGCGACTGTTGCTATGAGTATACCTGACTATATGGTTTAAAAATTTTTGGAACGAGTGTGTAGGAGGAGTTTAGAAGGTTTGGAGATGCAGGCTAGAGAAGCCCTAGAATGGCATAAAGTGAGCCTGACGGGCAATTCTAAATAGGAGCTCGGAAATGAATGTGCTGATAGGTGGAATAGAGATCATACATGTCACGTTCTTACAAGAAACTTGTCTCCATTTTGCCTATGTCCTAAGACTTTGTATAAGGCTGAGTTTCAAGGTAGCAGCAGATTAATTCATCTGGTGGAGAAAATTTCAGGGCAGCCTAATGTTCAGGCTGTGGAATGAGTAGTGTTTGCCGCTTGTAGCTAAATTTATAGTGCGAATGTGGAGGAAAAAAATAGACCAGAACAATGTGAACAATTTAGATTTTGGCCCTAAACGAATCACATACAAAAGGAGGTGTGGCTGCTGAGGAGATTATTGCCATTAAAATAAAGCTGAGTATCTGGTACAGGGACAAGAAGAAAGATGCTTTCAATGCATCTCAGAAGTCAGGAAGACCCCACCTATCAGAAGCTCAAGAGTGAGAAAGTGTAAACTTTTCATTTAAGGTGAGTGTCCCTGGGCTCCTATTTTAGAAAGGCCTCCTAGGTAAGAGGTTCCCCAGAATCCATTTTACTCTGCTCAACCATCCAGGCACTCAGAGATCCCTACATCCATAGTCCAAGGGTGTCTCATTACTGCTTCTGCTGACAGCAAACTTTGGCATCATCCATATGATGCCAAGTTTCCCTTGAGTTTTACCAGTGTGCAAAACGCGAAATATGTGGGCTCAGGGAGGCTTTCACTGACATTTCAAAGGAAGGCCTAGAAGGCTAAGCAAAGATCACCTGAGAGGACAGAGCAGGGAGCTGTGGGAACGAAGCCATACATACCAGTGGAGACCCTAGAAAGTTGGATAAGGGGCAGTGGAATGTCTGCCAAAGAATGGTGCAGACCCTTAGTAGAACCAGTCCAAGAAAGAGGCCATGGATCTTGCAAACAGCAACTTTCTGAAACTTACATCACACCACCATGTTCCCTCAATGCTGAATATGAAGCTATAGGATTTATTGTTTGCCCTGCTGGGTTTCAGTCTTGCTTTGCTTTATTTTCTGTCCTGTCTTCCTTTTGGACTGGGAATATTCACCTCATTCCATTGTAACTTGGGACTACATAACCATTTTTTTTTTAACTTTTACAGAGCTTCACAGCTAAGAGTTTCCCTTGAGTCTCAGAGTAGACTTTAACTTAGGCTTCTGAAACATGCTGAGAACTTGAGGAAGGGATTACTGCATTCTAAGTTGTATGTGGGATAACTGTAACATATTGGGTAGAATTATTAGCTGGTTATTGGAGATTAAGTATGGTTTAAGAAGGTGTGTTTGGATGGAATGTGATGGTTAGGCTTAATAATGTCAACTTTTTGGCTTGGGAGCCACCTAGGAAACTAGCAAAGTATTTTACTGGGTGGACATGGGGGCATGATCTTGGGGTCTGTAGCCGGTCCCTTGTCCTTTCCTCTCTGGTTCTGTTCCCGTGCTCTGCTTCCCGGCCAACATGAACTAAGTATCTTTTCTCTGCTATACCTTTCTGCCATGATGTTTCCGCCTTGCAACCAGCTGACCATAGACTGAATTCCCCACAACTGTGAGCCAAGTTAACCCTCTCCTCCTTTAGGCTGTTAAGTACTGTATGATGTCAGCAACAGGAAATCTGACTAATATCGTCAGACAAGGAAAGAGTGGATAAACATTTCTCAAGGGTAAAGTCTATCTGAGGAGCTGGGCTGACTAAGTCATAAAGTCTACATTTGAGGAATAAAGATGTAAGCCTGCAGTGAACCAAAATTGTCTGGGTCAGAGGCTCCTTCACTGCTTCAGAATGGGTGGGACATGGTACTTGGGGAGATCAACCCTTGGAAGTAACTGCCTCAGCAATGGCTGAGGAAATGTGAAGGACCTGTGGTTGACACTGACTGCAACATCTGTTGAGCCCCCACAAAAGGGCATGAAAGAAAGCAGCCTCTGGAAAGGGATCTGAGGTTGTTGCTGAGTCAAAGGTGACAGGGAACAAATGATCAGTGAGCCCATGGAATGATCAGGGCCATGAGCACCAGCCAGCCAGCCAGCCAGAACAAATGATGCAAAGAACAGGACTTGGCTCAGAACAAGAAACACGAGCGGCTTTCGCTCCAGAACCAAAGCTCATCAGAGCTGCTCCTTCCTTTTCCCCTCTGCACCAAGTGGATACTGAAAGTACAGTGCTGAAAAAGTGAGTAAAAAAGACTGCAAAGGTAACAGAGGCTCCTCTTTAATTTACCTGAACAGAAGATAAGAAGTACCCCTGAAAATGAAACATTCTGTTGAAAATAAAACTGTCCTGCAGGCCATGGTGGTATATACCTGTAATCTCAGCTTTGATGGAGGCTGCGGCAGGTGGATTACAAGTTTGAGCTCCACTTCAGCAACTCAGTGAGACCCTGTCTCAAAATAAAAAATAAAAGGACTGTGGATATAGCTCAGTGGTAGACCATCCTTGGGTTCCATCCAATAAATAAACAAACCATTCTACTAAAACTCCTGATTTATTATCAAATCACAATGAAGGGTTCTTGATGTCAAACAGAGCTTTAGGAAGAAAGAAAAATAATAAAGATCAAGAAGTAAACTACCAGGTGGATTTCACACATTTCTTTCAAAAGGCCTCCCTACTAAATGCCATTTATAATCCCTTGTAAAGTTGGCATGCAGTTTGCTTCAGAGTGGGAGGGATGGGTGCCATGGGTTGCTTTAATGTAGCAGGTAAAGTGTGCTATTTCTTACATGTTGGGATGGGTTCAGGGCATTTATTTGACTGTAATGCTTTATAATTTACATCAGTGAGTGTCAATAGGGCATTACTAATATTTGGGGCAGGAGAATTCTCTGTTGTATAGAACTGTTTAACAGCTATGATCATGGCCAGCTGAAAGCCACGCCCCATGCTCCAATTGTGGTCACAATGATGGCAATGTGGGATTCTAGCTAGTCCCTGTGGGATTTATAACTAAATCCATCCACCTCTCCACCCATCCATCCATCCATCTATGATTACATAACAATCCATTAATTCAGCAAGAAAAGGGAAATGAAAAACTAGAGACAGTAGTGTGACCTTTTGGGAGAAGAATTTCCCAGATTTCTGAGAAATTTCCTGCTAACTCTGTGAGGTTCAGTGTGCTTGGCACCTTTGAGCAGCTGTAAAGAGGCACAAGGGACTGGGGTAGAGAGGGCATGCTGTGGCCTGATGGAAGGGAGGATGGGGGAGGCTAGGTCAGGGCTAGCAAACATTTTCTATACAGACCAGGTAGTAAATACCTTAGGCTTTGTGGACTGTAGGATCTCTGTCAGATACTCAATTCTACCCTTGTCATTCAAGCGAAGCTATATACAAAATGTGAGTATGGCTGTGTTTCAATAAAACTTTATTTATAAAAACAAGAATGGCATGCCATGTTCAGCCTTATTCAGCCTGCATGACAATACTTGCTGTCCCCAGCTGCAAGTCAAGGTGAGGACTTTGGATTTTATTTTAAGAGAGATAGTAGAATTTAAAGCAGAACCATAATATAACCTAAGCTATGCTTTAAATATGCCCCTCTACTAACCTGTGTTTTAAAAGCTCATCATTGTTGCTAGCTGTAGAATGGAACATGTAGGGATGAGAACAAAGCAGTTATCAGACAAATGTGTCGTTCCAGGCAAGAGACGCTGATGGCTCAAGCCAAAGTAAGGGTAATCGAGGCAGCAAGAAGGAAGGCAGAGTCTGCACCTTGTTGATGTGATTCTCCAGCGGACTGAATGAAGTAGGAGAAAAGAAGTACTCTAGGGATGTCTCCACCGAATGCCTGGGACATGATGACCGAAGGAGTGGAGCTGCAGGTAATGGACAAAGTTAGGTGAAAAGCAAAGTTTGAGGAGGTGGCGATCAGTTTGGTTGACATAAGAGTTGGGTGTCCAGTGGACATGGTAAGCAGGCAGGTGGGTAACAGAGTTGGAGTCATGGGCAAATGGGGAGAGATGCAGGCTCAGCATCACTATTTTGAGCATCACTAAAGAAAATCATAAACTAGGGGTCTGGATGAGGTCACCTCAGGAGTGACAAGGCACCAGCATAAGGAATCACGGAGGAACACAGGTATACCAGGGCACACACCCCACAGGCTGTCCAGCAACTGAAAATACCCAGCAGAAGGAAGAAGTGGTAGACTTGTGTCAGTGGGCTCAGAGCTCAGTTCCATGATGCCAGCTGTGTGTCAAGGTGAACATACAAATGTGTGCAAAGTGCTCACATTCACCTCCATGCCTTGTGTCCCAGTCTGTGTATACCTGAATACACACAGCAGGGGCAAACACGGCAGTCCTAACAGATGGCTGTGGGGCATTGAGCAGGGAGCCCCCAAAAGCTTTGCCCACGTCCTATCTCCCACAACCTGTCAAGCTGACCTGATTTGGAAAAAGCATTTCTGGAGATGTAATTAAGAACCTTAGGATGAAGTCAACCTTGATGTTTGGGTGGCTCCTAATCCCAATGACAAGTATCCTCATACAGGACACACAGAAGGAAGAGATGGCCACAGGAAGACACGGATAGAGATTAGGGTGATGCTACGGCAGCAAAGGAGACAGCAGAACCCGGAAGAAGCAGGGAAAGATGTGTCCTAAAGCCACTGGAGAGACTGTCACCCTGCTAACACCTTGACTGTGGACTTCTTGTTTCTAGAACTGTGGGACAATCACTTCAGTGGATTTAAGCTAGCAGGGGTATAGTTATTTGTTATGGTGTCAACAGGAAACTAACACAAAGGCTATAACAGCTCCGAGTCCTCAACACACATAAGTGATGGAAGCACAAAATGATAAAAGAGCATAATTTAAAAAACTCTGAAAGCATTCAATCTGAGGTGATAAAAGCCTCTAACAAGGACAATCAGCAATGCAACCACCAGAATAAAAATAGAAGCAAAAGTACAGACACCTGACTACTAATTTGTTGATGTCATGAATCTAAGCCTACAGACAAATAAAGAGAGGCCCGGAGCACTGGCTGTGCTCCTCACCGTGTCTGCGTGGGTGGGTGGCTGGGAGCGCGCACAGGAAATGGGGAGGGGTGCGGAGAGGAGGAGGCCTTGTGAGTGCGCCTCTCTTTATATCACCGTGGGTGCCTTGTGGTTTCCTGGCCGGTCCTTTTCCTCTCATGTTGCAGGGGCTGTTCACATATCTGTGTAATTCCATCTATCACTGCATGAGCTTTCTTTTGGAAGTGACAAGTTCTTGGGACAGGTTGCCCTCCGTCCCATCCTCTTGCACCCCAACCTTGGGGTCTTGCCTTGGCAGATCTGATGGAGGGTGGCGGGTTTGCTCTGGAAACAACAGCTGAGCCAGTGGCTTAAGGGCCAGAGACTGCTGCTGCCACCCAGGTCTTGGTCAGCTGGGCTGCTATACATGTTACTTATTATATGAGGTTTGGACCAAAATACTTAAAATGCTTAAATTTAAAAAATATATATTACAGTAAAGTGACACATTGCCATGAACCCCTCTCAAAATACTCCCCTTCTCTGTGACCACAAATACCCCATTGTTCTGTAAGCCCTGCTTTGTGAATGTCTTCAGTTGTGCAGTTGTGGTTGCCTCTGCATCGGGAATTGATTGAAAACATTTACCTTTCACGGCCATTTTGAGTCTGAGAAAGAGCCAGAAGTGGCACAGTGAATAAACTAGATAAGGACACACCGCCACCTTTTTATATGGCAGCAATTACTGTCAATATTTTGAATTAATTCAGGACATCAAGGCGGCCACAAAAAGACCCTCACGAAAGAAGACTTCCTGAACTGCTTTGGAAAGTGGGAAGCATAATGGGATACATGTGTCCAAGTAAGGAGTATTTTCAGGGGGGGGGATTAATGTAAATGTCTTTTACTATAATAACCTTTTACAATTTTTAATTTAAACATTCACTGTATTATTCGATCACACCCCATAGGCAGGGCAGCCTCAACATTTCTTTTGCTTATTTAGGAAGCTGGGAAATCTGAGGTCAAGCTGTCACCCCCCACTTTCTTACTCACAGATGGTGCCTCCTTGCTGCCTCCTCACACAGGACAGCAGAGAGAGAGAAAGTACTCTGACTTGTCTTTCTCCTCCTGTAAGGGCACTAATCCCATCATGGGGGCCCCGCCCTCATTGCCTCATCTAAGCCTAATTACCTCCTGTCTCAGTCTGTTCCTGCTGCTATAACAAAATGCTTCAGGCTAGGTAATTACAAACATTAGAAATTTATTGTTCATGGTTCTAGAGGTTAAGAGACCCAAGATCAAGGCACCAGCAGATTCAGATTCCAAGAGGAGGACTTCTTGCTGTGTCTTCACAGGGCAGAAGGGAAGGGGCAGAGTGTTCCCTTCAGCCTCTTCCACAGGCCCTGATCTCACTCATGAGACTACAGCCCTCGGGGCTTAATCACTTTTCAGCACTGTCACATTGGGTACTAGATTAAAATGTAAGTACTTTAGGGGACAACAATATCCACACCATAGTACCTTCCAAAGGCCTCACACGCAGAATCCATCACATTAGAGGTTAGAGCTTCAACAAATAAATGGGGCCTCATAAATATTCAGTCCATAACACTCCACGTCTGATTAGTAAGCTCACTGGAGTGAATGTCCAACAGTATAGGGAAGTTCAGGACCAGCGGTTCACATCTGCATCTTGTCTCTCCAGGGACTCAATACGTGGCCACTGAACTCACAGGGGATGGGAATGAGTACAAACGTGTGGAGTGGGCTGCATTTGGGCAGTGTTTCCAGGCACGCAGCACCCAGGGTCACCCCTGCAGCCTGGAGACTTTGCTGTGGGTGGAGAGGAGCACAGGGACAGCGTGAAAAAGCACAGGATGGCTGCAGTTCCGGCCCCTCCTGGCCATGCAAGTATGAATTCTGAGTGTGGTGATGCTTCAGGACAAAAAACATGGGTGAATCCTGAAGGCAGCTTTTCTGCACAGTAGAGGGTGACTGAGGGAGAGGGGTGAGGATGTGGGGTTCCGCTGGCATCTCTGCCCACACTGTATCACAGAAAAATGCCCACATTAATGCCCTCCTGTGTGAGAAGCAGACAGTCCAATGACAGGCGGCGATGGGCATCTGAAGGGTACGGGGTCAGCTAGAGGCAGGCCAGCTGGTCAGTGTGCCAGGCAGGGAGAGGAGAGAACACGGCACTGTGAAGGAGGTGGCCATGTTACTTGTGGGACCGTCAGAGCCCTGGACAACGTGTGTAAACAGGACTGAGATAAACCAGGACATATGGTCACTCTACCCAGAAGTGAGAGAGAGGAAAAAAGGGAAGGGGAGGGGAAGGAGGGAGGAGAGGAGAGAGATCGAGAGAATGAAAACATGAAGGAGACACTTTGTGTGGGCACATCTGGGTGATGCTCTGCCACTTGTTTTGAAAGTGTCATCTTAACCCCTTTCCCAGACAAGCAAATTAGCACGTTAGAGGAAAATATAATGACATAAGCTGCTGCTTGCTACAGCACTTCAGAGCTCCCAAACGAACACAATTTGCTGTGCATATCCAACAAAAGAGAAGTGGAAAATCACAAACAACAAAGTACATTGCTCATTTAGCACAGTGCTCGAGTCTCTTCCATGCTTGCCTGGCTTTGTTGGGTCCTAGGCATCGAATCTAGTGATTATTTCCATAGCTTTTAACAGCCAGACAAAGCGCATCATGAAGATAGAGTGTTTGCACAGAAAGAAGTTGAGAAGAAAGATAAACACAGAAGCTCAGCAAGTAAGCATGGGGTCACTCTGCGCAGAAATGTGCTGCCACATGGGCTGTGTCAGGGTGAGCTGTCAGGTGGGGCAGTGCTCAGGATTTCAAGAATGTTCTCAGGAAAGGTTTGGATCACACTCCTGCATGTGAAGAACTCTCCCTGGATCTACTTCTTTCTGTCAGATCACTGGCCTCCGTGTGTAAAGGTTTGTTCACTGGTGTGAGTCAGTATCAGTGCTCTCATCAGGAAGCTCTATGAAAGGAGGGTGCTCACCTGTGTTTGGGGGTACATGCTGACATCTCCCGGCCATATCCAGCATGGCATGAGCCACTGGGGCGCCCAAACCAATACTTGTGGAGTATAAGAAAGAATTTTTGAAGACTTCTTCCTCAGTGATCTCCTCCACAGTCACGGCTCCAACCACCGTCTGGAGGCTGACCACACTCAGATGCCTACGCCCAGACTGCTTCTCTCCCTCAGAGCTACATATCCATCAGGGTACTCAGATTTCCATGTGAAAATGATAAAGCACCTTAGCTGCATTCAATGGCTCAAAATTGAACATGTGAACTTCCCACTTTCTCGTTTCTCCTCCAGTGTGCTTCGTCTTAGGGATGGGGCCCTGTCCACCTCTCCTCCTCCTTCCTGTGCTTCTCATCCATCACAGGAATGAGGCCTTGTACACCCGTTGCCCACATTCTCAGGATTACAGTCACTCTTCTCCATAGAGCAAATCAGTTACAAGTGCAGACCCCGTCTGGGTTTCAATACAAAAATCTGCCACTTCCTAGCAATTTGTTGAGCTCTTCCACGCTTATTTCCTTATACATAAAGTGGAGATGATAATACTATGTATATCATAGGATCCTTCCAAGAAGTTAACGAGATACATGAGGTGCTTTCAAAAGTGCCAGCAGCTCTCAGCACAGCACCACCACCTCTGCCTTCTCTACCATCATCAAGACCACTGTCGCCATCACTATGACCACCAACGTTGTTCTCATCACTACCACCACGACTGTCACTACAACCGTTGTCACAACCTACATCACCATCACCAACATGATCACCCCCACCACCATCGCTGTCACCATCACCATGCAATCACCATGCATGATTCCAACTGTCATTTCTCATCTGGTGACACAACAGCCACCTAACAGCCCACATCCATTCTTGCTTTCCTTTAGTTTATTTTCCACGATGTAATCTAAATGGTTTTTAAAAAAACACAGTCTCATGTCGCTCATATATTGAAATTATACCAGTGGTTTCCCAGAGGAAAGGCCAACATTACTCACGTGGCTCAAGGAGTCCGGCTCAGGGAAATCTGAGCCTCAAAGCTACCCTGTGCCTTTCTACTTGAGGACTTTCACATGTGACATCCTGTCTGCTAGTGACAGTCTCCTCTTTCCTCTTCTTTCTGTCCCTTCACGATCAAAATGTGTGTGCAGCGTTTGTCATTCTCGCTGTGGCCAGCCCCCTGCGCACTGGCCGCTGAGCCCATCCTTCCACCGAGACTGCCCTGCCACTGAAGCAGTGCACGTGGGCCTTCTCTGACTGGGCCTCTCTGAGCATGTGACACTGCTCATCGCTCTGTCCTTGGGGGTCCCTCTGCTTGTGGCCCCCCTGCCTCTGTTCTCTTGGCCCTCTGCATCTTGCTGTGTTTCTTCCTTTCACTTCATTTGCTGCTCTTTCTCCATCAGCCCTTTGGAAGCGGACCTCCCTGGGTCTCCTTTTTCTTTACTCACCTTCTTCGGATGACTTTAGGACCCTCGATGGCATTCATGGTGTGATGATGCCTGAGTCCTCAGCCCTATGTCTGTTGTTCCTCTAAGCTCCAAACCCCCACCCCCCAACCCCCGTGGAGGAGTTTCACAAACCCTTCAAACACAATGAAGCTGAAACCTCAGAATATCCTTCCCTTCTCAACAAGTGGTGCCAGCGCGCATTCAGCCGCCCAAGCGAAAGCCTGGGTCATCTTGTCTTCTTCATTTATTCTCCCTTCTAAATCCAGTTAATTATTAAATTCTATTGATTCTACCTCCTTAGATGAATTCAAATCTGTTGAATTATCTCTGTTCTCAACCATACTCCTTTAAATCCTTACCATTTCTCTCCTGGAGGACAGCGACATTTCCTAACCCATCTCCCACTCACCAGTTTTTCTCTCCGGTCTTTTCTGCTCTGCTGGCAGGTTTAAGGGGCAAAGAAGTGGCAGTCGGACTTTAAGAGAGGGGTTCCTTAGAAATAGGCTTATGCTGAGGCTGGGGCTGTAGCTCAGGAGCAGAGCACTTGCCTGGCATGTTCAAGGCCCTGGGTTCCAGAATGCCAAAGAAGGAAGGGAGTGAGGGAGGAAAGAAGAAAGGGGGGGAGGGGTTATGGAAGGAAGGGAAGAAAGAAAGAAAGAAAAGAAGAAAGGAAACAAAGGAAGAAAGAGGGAGAGAAAGAAAGTTAAAGAGATCTGTGGCTCTTAGAGTCACCAGGCATATCTGCCTATTTAGGGTCCTGAGGAGTTTGGTGTAGAAGCATTTCCCAAACTTCTCTGAGGATAAAATTCATCTCCAGGGCACGGTTCTTACCATCCTGCAGAACGCCGTGTGCTGTTTTAGAACACAATGTGATCATCTTCGTTCTCAGTTTGGAAGTAAAACAGATGAGGGGATAAGCACCAAAAGAAGACAATTTGAACTTTATTCCCTGGGCAACTAGTAACCCTTGGAGATTCCTCATCAAGAACTTCCGGTTAGTAATCGAGGCCCTACTGTGTGCTACGTACTTCTCAGCTGTCATCTCTGACCCTTACACAAAGCTACAGGTGCGCCTCACCCCATGGGATGATACCAAAACCTAGAGGAGTAAAGTGGTTTGGTCTGAGGTCATACAACCAGCAAGGGTGCAGCAACATTTGGCTGGAAGCAGAGGTGGTTTTGCAGGCAGGTGGTGTAGCGAGCAGGTGACACTGACATTAGAAGGTCAGTGTCAACAGCCCATCTGCAGGAGATGTCAAAAGCAGGGAGCTCAGAAGGTTCCGACGTAAATTCCTAGCTGTAATTTCCTTTCTTTTGTCCTTCACCTCTACCCTGAACCTTTTTCTGAGGAGCTCGAGCACTTGTAGCCATTCTTCTTCCGCCTCCATCCCCCTGCCCTTCCTGGAGGTCTGTGGTAAGCTCACGCTTAAACACTCGCCAGGCATTGTGCAACTCTAGGAAATCTCTCCTTTGGCTAAAACCTATGTTTGTTGCCCAGTGCCTGGCCAACTCCAAGTCTGCCAGCCCAACACTCAAGGTCCTCCCCTACCCGCTGTCAGCTTTCCATTCGAATCTGACTTTAGACATTTTTCTAAGTACCTCTTTGTTCCAGGCAAGCCAGAGTACGTACTATTAAGCAGCCTCCCAGGCTTTGTCCCTGCTGGTCCCTCCCCTTGGAAGGCCCTGCTCCCCTGTGTTTCTGCTTTAAATCCCACCGCTTTAAGGCCCATCTTATTGCCAATGCCATAGAACGCATCCTATGCAAAACCAACCAGATGTTCTCTTATTTTCAGCACAGAAGGGTAATAAGGTAACTCCCAAACTTGGAGATCAGGTTAACTTCTGAAAGGTAAGTTAGTGAAGGTCACAGCTATGGCACCACCAGGAGGACTCAAGCAGTGGAGATCTGCTCATACAAAAGCACCTCCTGAAAGGAAGAAGCCAGGGCTTACTCCCAGGCCAACCAGTGCTTTCATATCAGAAATCATAACATAAGTAAACAAGCTCCTAATCAAATCAGTTACAGGAAGGAGAAGGCATCAGCCAAGCTCTAATCCGTGGCTGCCACTGGTCACGACAGGGAGTGAATCGGTCACATTCTGCTCTGGTGCGGGAGCACAGAGTGCGCTGGCGCCACTCACAGTGTGTGGGGACACTGGCTTTCAGGCTAGTGGAAGAGCTAGTAGCGATATGGCGATAGCTAATCCGGCTGTCTCAGACCTGGGTAGTTTGCCCCAAAGCTCCCAGCTCCCTTTGTTCAACTCACAAAGCCTCCACGCAGCCTTCTTAGAATAAAATTCCCTTTCCTTTCTGCCATCACTTTCCCTGCCCAGACAAGTTCTGGGCAGAGGATGGTTGTGCCCTCACGGCGCCCAGCTCATGAAGCTGTCCGAAGAGTTATCATGAGTGTAGACGGGTGGCTCATTTAGGTCCCATACAGTACTTGTTCAGTAGTTTTTGTGGTTGGGGGAATCTAATTTTTTTGAGTTCTTTGTACATTCTAAATATTAGTCCTCTGTCCAAGGAATAGCTGGCAAAACTTTTGCAGATGATTAAAATCAGTCAGTAAATTGGAACTCTGCTTTGGGTGATAATTTTGAACAGATCTGGTGAAGATGGACTGCTTTACGGTCTAGATGCCTTACCGAAGGTAGGTACCTGTCCCTGCAGAACAGATTCTGTTGCCTGAGGCGGTCATGAGCCAATGAAAGTGGTGCCTCCGGAAAGGCCTGGTAACCACCTGCCTTGCCCGGGGCATCTCTAGTCCTTATCACCCTCTGAGGGCCCAACCCACTCCCTCTGAGTGACCAGCACACGTCTTCTAGCATTTTTGTTCTACTTTTTAGTCAACCACTTGCATGTGTCTCTAATCCCAGAGGACAAGCCTTGGAGAGCCTCAAATGTTACAAAAACTTAATGAGTTGAAACGAATGGGATTAGGGACCAAGTGAATAATCTGGGTTTCCAAGGGAGACTCTAACACATCCCTCTGACTCCTGAAATGCAGGGCGTGCACACCCAGAAAGCAGGCCGGTGGTGCAGATTGAGAAACGTTCCTCCCAATGCCAACTTTCCCCTGCCCAAGGGTGGCACAAGGGAGCCCAAGGGCTGAAGGAAGGCTACTCATTTGCCCAGGGAGGACAGGAGGGACAAAGGGAGAGAACAGAGGCTGTCACACCTACCTGTATCTCCGTCTGGACAGTGCATTTGACCAGTTTGAAGTTCTTCCCAGGGTTGAAGCTGTTGCTATAGAAACAGACCTTAAGGATGCGCACGTCCTCCTTCTCCACATCAACTGGTACCACCACGGGCTCTGGGGGCGCCTCAGGCCGGCGTAATGTGCCCACTCTTACTCGGCTCAGGGGTTCAGACACCCCGGACATCCTCTCAGACCACAACTAGGGCCAGAACATCGCAGTCCTGCAGAGACAAGAGAGGGACATCTGTGAGATAAATTTCTACAGGCCCCAGAGATGCAAACGACACATTCTTCAACCTGCCTTAAAGACACCTGGCTTTCCTGCCTGGGAGGCTGCAGTGCACTAAAGCAGGCTGCATAAACAACTGGGTATAAAACGCAGACGTGGAGCTCCCCAGCACACAAGCTCTCTCTTCTGCACCCCCTGGCACTGCCCTCCACTGGTTTCTAAGCAAGAGGCCCTCGACTGTGTGAGGAGGTGGCTGCAGTGAGATTCCAAGGAACCGCAGAGCAGAAAGAGCAAGCGGGGAGACAGGAGAACATAGCAGGAGAGGAAGAGGGACGAGGAGGAAAGCCAAGAAGCAGTATGGAGAATAAGTAGCCCTGAGGGAACCGGAAGGGAGAAGGCAAGAAAGGGCCCAGGAGGGGGTCCGGGCTCTCAGGAGAGGACGAGTCTGTCCCAGCCTCTGCTGCAGTCAGGACTTTCAGGGTAGGAGGCTTGGGTTCCACAGAAGCTTATCGTACAGAGCAACCGTCACACACTAGGACAAGTGCTGCCGCCCCCACTGGCCCATGTGGAAGATCACTTGGCAGCGTGGGAGGGTGCAGAGCTGGGAGACTCAAGCCAGTTCTGATGGGAGCCTGGCTCACTGCACATGCAGACCGCAAGGAGCCTAGGAATTTGCAGTTCACCCTGAATCCCGGCAACACTGGCGCTGGCCTCGGGATCCATCAAGATCACGAGGGTTTACTTTCCTGTGGCTGTAAAACAGGAAGTGGCCCAAAGAAGTGATGAAAGTTCTAGCTCTGGACTGGAGGTGTGAACCACATCTCCAGAAGTTACCCGGGAAACCTTAAGGGACACCAACTCCAGGCCCTGTCTTCAGCTGCCACCGAATAGGTCTGTAATGAGGCCTGGACACCGGCGTGTTATGAAGCTCCCAGGACTTTACTAACATTCAGCCTGGGCTGGGGTTGCTGCTCTAGAATGAGCTCAGCTCTTACCCTAAAAGCCACCTGTGCGGAGGAAAAGAGCCCGTCCCTCACAGACTGCAGATCTAGAGGAGAAGTCCCTCAACCAGGAACTGCGGACAAAATGGTGGAGCTGGCAATCTTAAAATACAAATATGGAAGAAACTATTTGTAAAATGGATGCACAGCCTGTTTGCACTTATTCATGCTGTGCTGGGCACTAAGAAAAGAAGCCATAGACAGTCATTAGCTTTCAGGAGTCATTGCTTCAAGAAAAGTAAAGGTATATTATGAGGATGCAAAAGAGACGTAAGGATGAAGGGAAGAGAGGGCTAGGTGCTTAGGTCAGGGCTAGGCAGGAAAGAGGAAGCCCAGGCTCCGACTTCACAAGGGCAGCCACAGGTGGGGACAAATCCGATGGAGAAGAGAACGTTCAATCTGTCTTACTGTAGTGGCTAATATGAATATACATAGTACACGTATATAACATACTCTTTTATTGTGCAGACGTTTATATTCTGGAAGTACATCTGGGTCTCTATGGTCATTCCATCCATGCCCTGAGTATCCATGTCATTTTCCATCTACTGAACAAGTCCTGCGAGCCGGTGCTCTGCTCTGGAGGAGAGACCTATCGCAGGCCCCTTTGACCTTCTGTATGACAACCAGAATCTCAGGGGGAGTCATTGGAGAGGTAACCCCAGGCAATACCAGAAGGACAGGGAGAAACGTGTGACGGGGGAGGGAAGAGATTTTTTTAAAAAGCTATCTGTTGAGGGATATCTTGGAAACCCCTGTTTAATGCTGCAGGGAATACTTAAGCCTGGACGGAATGCCTTCCCTTCCAGAGCGGGGGCCTGGGTATGTACACTTGGCTGTTTACAGTTGCTATCCCCAGCTTTCCCAGCCAGTTCTCACAAAAGAGAGTGAAGAAGGCCTTAGAGACAAAGACCCAGAGCTGGTCGCTGGGAGCTGAGGAAGAATATGGAGGACGTGGGGATGGGAGAAGGGGGCTTATCCCTGAAGAGCACACACAATTGTCAGGGGTATGAAACTCTGTACAAGAAACTATATACACCCGGGCAAGTACTGCCCACACAGCCGGTTCCAGCTTCAGGGTCTGGAGTGTCGTTTGGGTCCGTGGCCCTGGGCACCTGTTTGCATGAGTGCAAATGCAGGCAGGACCCTCGGGGGCAGACTTGTGAGGCAAGCACCTGTGCGGCGTGGAATATGCCGTCTGCCCCCGGGCCTAGATGCCACTTACAATGAACGAACGTGTGTGCACCTGTTCAGTTACAACTCCCCGAGAGGGGACGGCATTAGGAGGTGGGAGTTTGGGAAGGTGATTCCGTTGTGCGGCTGTGGCTCTCATGAATGGGATTAGCGTCCTTCCATAGAGGACTCACGCAAGTTTTGTTGGCCTCTTTCTTGCCATGTGAGGACAGAACAAGAAGTTGGCAATGTGTGACTGGGAAGAGGATCCTCTTCAGAGTGCTACTGTGCTGGCAACTTGATCTTGGACTTCTTGCCTTGTTTGTTGTTTATAAGCCACATCATCCATGTTGTTGTAGCAGCCTGAACCCACCCAGACAGAAATCCTAGGGTGATATCCACGAAAGCCCAAGGCCTGCCTTCCCAAGGCCACAGAGAGCCTGAGCACCGGCAGGTGGTGGGAAGGAAGGGTATTATGACCACATACACAGTTTATACCACACACCTCTGCAGCATCCACAGAGAAGATGGGTATGTCTGCAGCTTGGGGGCCCCGAGGGATCCCCTCGACCCAGCCAGCATTCTCACCCAAAGACTGGTGGCTCCTGTGAGCACAGACAAGATGCCACAACCTCTCCCTGGGAAATGCCCTGGGAAGGATGTAAGAGAAGGCACTCGCGTAGAAAAGGCATGCCAGCAAAATTCAAGGGTTCTGGCTGGTGTGCTCCAGGTTTATAGGTCACAGGTGTCACGAGGAGAGTGGGAGGGAAACACCTTGGCTGACAGATGACATGTGGGAGCCGAGACAGGGCAAGGGAGTCAGAAGGCCATGCTGGGATGGGGGAGGGGCTGGGGTCAGACTTCCGATGCTTCTGAGCCTGAGCTGCTGAGCTGGGGATACAATGAAAGGCAATGCTTTTAGCCTTGAAGAGTCAAGAGAATGTAAAAATGCAACCTAAATGTGGGGTGGTGGGAACTCCTATTCACCGTTGGTGGGAATGCAGGAATGGCACAGGACCCACAGCTCCTTACAAAATGTAAACATGTTCCTACCAGCTGACCCAGCAGCTGCACCCTCTCGTATTTACCCAAAGTGCACAGCTTGTGCCCACACAAAATCTAGGGATGCTTATGGTAGTTTTATTTATAATTGTCAGAATGTGGAAGCAATCACAATGTGATTCAGGAGCTGAACTGATAAGCCAGCTGTGGTATACCCATGTAACAAAATACTATTCAGCACTGAAAAGAGTTGAGTTTCCAAGCTATGAAATACATGGAAGGACCCTAAATGTATATTGTTAAGTGAAAGAACCCAACCAGAAATATCGAAATACTGTGTGATTCCAACTGTATGACCTCTGGGAAGGGCAAAAGTACAAAGGTAGTAAAAATATCAGTGGCTGCCAGGACTGGGGAGAGGGAGGGATGAAAAGACAGAGCACAGAGGTTTTTAGGGCAATAAAACAATTCACCCTGAGGCTGTAATGGTGGGTGCAAGTCGATTCACTTGTCCAAACTCACGGAAGGTCCAGCCCTGAGAGCGAGCTCTTGTGTAAACCACATGCTGGCTGACAAGGTTGTGTCCATGCCCACTGTAGCAAATGCTGCAGGCTGCTGTGAGATGTGACACCTAGAAACCCCCAACTTTGCTGTGAACTTAAACCGACTCTAAAAATATACTCTATAAAGAAAACAGTGTGACCAGGAGAAAGCACAACCTGAGAGTGGACCCCGTCTCTCAGTCTGACCAAGCAGGGGCTGGCCCAGCCAGGAGACCGTATGAGACCATATAGCCTTCATCTGGCTAAATGCAGCTCACACAGACAGACGTGCCGGGAATCACCAGGATCCTGGAGGTCGGCCTTTTTCTCTGCCCACTAGCTTCTTCCAGCTCCATCAGTCACAGTGGCCCACACGGCTTAGGTGGAAATGTTTTGGCAAAGTCATTCCAGCCACACAGCACCCACATAGGCCTCCAGTCCAGTGCAAGCCCCTCAGGTCTGTTTTTACCCTCTGTAGCTACAACCTCTGATGTGGCTATTTATTTTAAAAATAATTATTATTTAAAATCTCAAGAAGAAACACAAATGCTCTGCACAACAATGCTGGGCGGTGGGCAGGAATAATGAGGTCTGTTTTACAGATGGGGAAAGATACTCAAGGACTGAGGCATTTGCTCCAGGATTCATGCCTGCTAAGAAGCAGATTGGATCTCAAAGTAAGTTAGAAGCCAAGTCGAGAATTCTTCCCATATGTTCAGCTGCCTTGGAAGAAGGGGTACTGAGGGTGGCCCAGACTATATGCAAGGACCAGCATGTCCACCCACCACTGAATGTCCCAGCCTACAGAGAATCCTGAGTCCCTCTTTGCTTTGAAAGCATTACCCTTCCTGTGCTGGGACTTTGTTTCCACAGGTCCCGGAAGGACTTGGGGCTGAAAAGCGGACTTGTCCAAAGACACAGCCCAGAAAGGTAGCGCCTGCATCTCTACTGATACGCTGCAGCTTACCGAAGGGTGCCCCAGAGTCCCATCAGCACATACAGACTGATGATGAACTCTCTCTCCAAGCAGAGGAACTGAACGCTGGTATGCTGGGGAGCCCCAACTACCTGTCCCATGGTTGCCTCTCTCCTCTTGCATAGCCTGCTCATTCATTCTGCCTGTGTTCTGGCCCCAGCTCATTTTCCAACTGGCTTTAAGGCCTTGTACAAGTAGCTTAACTTCCTAGCCTCATTTTCCCTGTCTGTGAATGTAGAGTTCTGCTTACTCCATTTTCCTTATAGAAGTGTCGTGAAGAGGAAGGGGGAAAACACAGGAGATTCATTAACAACAAAGCAGGACGCAGAGGAAGTCTCTCCCATCATGGCTAGCGCTTGGTTTGGGTTTTGACTTCTAAAATCTGGTGTGACTCCCTGTATTCCTACTTTTTGTTCCACCTACCAGAGGTCCTTCAGGGGAAACAAAAAGCCCTGATTTTTGGTTTTTGTCAGTTTCTATGGTATAAATATCCTCACCTTGGCTGAGTTCAGGCTGCCAGTGTACATCACTGAATTCTCAGTTAGGAAGGGATGAGACCAGCACTCTGGGGTGCTCCAATTTCTGTTCCTCCAAATTCTTCAAAGAACTTGCCTGTTCCTCCTCCAAATTTTGCCTATTTGAATTTTCTCATCAATAATCGGTCTCCTGCTGGGGAGGGTCACGAAGTGCTTGACTTTGCACTTGTGAATCAAAAGCGCTGTGCCTCGCTCCAGACAGCCTTCTCGGCTCCTTCACGCCTGCTGCTTGCCCATCCCTGTGTTCTGGGCTACCCCAGGTGCACCCCTTGGCGCCAGAGGCATCTACATGCTGGAGCACTGGTGACAACCCTGGCCCTGAGCCATCCCGGGCTCCAGCTCACCTCCCAGCTCCCAGGTCTGCTGAAGTCCCAGTCAAAGAAAAACAAACACAAGGAAATGTGCCCAAATTAAAACAGGAAAAGTTTTGATTGGCTATAAGAACTTCTTGGCCCAAATCTGAAAAGCGTACTCAAGGAGGCGGTTCAGTCTCGAAGTGCCTCAGAACCTTCAGGAAGCAAATAAGCAATTGTTCTTCCAGAACAGCGAGACACACCTGTCTCAGGGAAGGGGCAATGGAAGCAGGATTTAAGTCCCTTCCAGATGCCCCATGTTGTCATGGTACCTAATGCTGAGTCCTGGCCTGGGTAAGGTTTAGGGCTATGGGGACAAACATCACAGGAAAACATAATTCTTGCCCTGGAGGAGACTGCAGGGCAATGCTATGCCTTACTGAACTTGTACTGTGTGCCAGGGAGTTTACATAAATACTCTCTGGCCTTTTGGAAGAATTCTACAAAGAAGTAACGTTAGCTTCACGCTCCAAGACAGGATGCTGAAGCCTAGGGAGGTCATCTTGTCCAGAGCACCCCGCTGGCAAGTGCCAGAGCTCAGGCCACCATGTTGCTGACTCCAAAGTGAGTAATGTTCCAGTGGTGCGGTGCGGCAGCCTTGGAGACAGGGGTTCTTAGCCAAGGTTTGAACGAGTCACATGTGTGAGCCACTTCAGTGACATCACACTACCCTCCTGACTAACGCTAATTACCACACACTGGTGACCAGAGCTATGTCCTGCCACCATCCTTCGGGATTAACCGAAGCTCTACTACTGACAGGCCGGATGCCTGGAGACACAAGTTTGGGTAGGTCGGAGTTCTCAAATAGTGCCTGGTGCCTTGATGATGCTTGCATGAGTCCATGGCAAAATGGGAAAAATAAGGACGAGGCAGAGAATGTATCATAAAGCTCAGTGTATTGAATTTGAAGGACAATCCTTTATTCCAATGATACAACTTTCACCTTTTCCGCACTTAGAATGTTCATTTGTTTATGAAATAACAATTGTTTCTTTGGAAATATCAGGAGTTTACTGTGCCGTGGCTGTGTTTGGAATCAAAGTGAACTTGCTTTTTAAAGAGTTTTCATTAGTGTATGTTTGCAATATAGTTTTGAAAATTTTGGTCCAAAGTCTCTGAGGCTTCTAAGCTAATGGAGTGTGGACAAAGTGACCTCCCTAGGCCTCGTTTTCCTCTTGTGAGGCTAAGATCACCTTTCTAAAGAATTTTGTGGAGAATCATAAGTTATTTTTGTAAACTCCCTGGCACATGCACTTTTTCAGTGCCTATGAATTGGTGGAAGAAAGAACTGGAAATCCACTGCCAGTACATTTTTTTTGGTATCAGGAATCGAACTCAGGACCTTGCCCTTGCCAAGCAGGCACTTATGCTGCTGAGCTATATTCCCATCCTGTTTTTGTCTGTTTGAGACAAGTTCTCACTGTGCAGTTCAGGCCAGTCTTGAGCTCCCCTTGTTGCCCAGGCTGGCCTTGAACTCACAACGATCCTCCTGCTTCAGCCTTCTGAGTGCTGGGATTAGCGTGCACAAAGTACACCCTCTTTAAAAGCTGGGCCTGGGAAGTGCAGGAGTCGGAGGTTAGGGCAACTCCTTGTCTCCAAGGTTTCAAGCTTGCCTCTGAAGCAAGAACACTACCCCCGCCCCCGTAGGTCCCTTCCTGCCCTGCCCTGCCCTGCGAGGCCCTGTCTGGCCTCCAAACACACAGAAGCATGTTCTGTGGAAGGAAGCTTCACAGGAGACCGCCCAAGCAGTGCCCGGGGTCTAGCGGAAGTCAGGATGCCACGAGAGGCACACTTTATTTCCACTCCATCTCTGAGTTACTTCCCCTCGCCGCTTCCACATCAACAACAAGGGGAACGCAGTCCTTTCTATCACGGGGGACTGCTGCGCCCAGCCCCTTCACTAACTGCCCAATCGTGCAGTGCACGGAGCCCTTCCTGTGCTCCCGGACAGGGCTGGGCCCTGCCGGCTCCATGCTGTGCCTTCCCTGGCTCGAGCCCTTCTGGGGCCTGCACTCTGCTGCTCCAGGCCGCTGGGCTGTCCTTCGGTTAATCTTCTCTCCAAGCATCCCTCCGTTACCTTGCTAAGGAAGGAACCAGCAAGGCTGTGATTCCCACCAGCTCTAATTCAGTGTAATTCTGAAAGCATTTGTTGAGATTCTAGCACACATACAGTTCCTCACCCCCACACCCATTACCCACCAGGAGCCACTCTGCTGCTGGCACCTGCCCACCCAGGGGCCAGCTGGTGAGGCCTGGTTCTCAGGAGGGCAGGAGAGCAGCAACCCGTGTAGCTGTCCTTCCTTGTAAAGGCCACCGCTGCTCCTCGCTGGCTCAAGGCCTTGGATCCCTGCAGCTGACCAGATTCCTCTCCTCTCCTCTCCTGCTTGATCGCTGGGTCCCACTGCTCCCCCAACCCTTCAAAAAAAATCACAATGCCTGCTCTTCATTTGCCAGTTCACGAGTGACCTTTGGCTGGCCTGTTTTTCTCCTTCCTTCTCTTATTCCTTTTCCCTTTGCGCCTTCCCTCCTTCTTCTTTCCTTCTCCTCTCCCCTTTCCTCATCCCACCCTCTCTCCTCTCCTCCCCTTCCTCTCCCTTCCCCTCCTTCCCTGTGTCTGAGAAGCCATGCCAGAGTTTGGACATAGAAAGCCAAGCAGAAAGGGGAAGAGGGTCCCTGTCCAACAGAGACTCCTAATTCTGAACAGAGGAAAAAGATAACATATCACACACGTGCACACACGCAGCCCCGGCGTGACGTGGGCTCTAGCAGGGCTGGAAGCTTGGTGCCCGAAGACCACAGAGCGGGACTTGTCTACTGGGCTTTGGGACCTCAGGAAGACAGATCCAGCCAGATGAGGAAGCCAAGGACATGATGATGGGCTCGGAAAGACAGTAGGTGAAGGATCTCTGGAAACAAAACTAGAAGATGGGAACATGTTAAGGAATTCACACCTCACCCTGTGTAAAAGCAGATTTTCATTTTAAAAATATAAATCTGGTGACAGGACGAAGCACAGACACGGGCGGGGAGGCAGCAAGAGTGGTTAGGATGGAGACTTGTACGTGTTTAGCCACTGGCTGTCCTGGGAGGAAATGCCTCGATCTGTAGCATTTGCCAGTTTCTCTGGCATAAGTACTTCACTGCGGCCGATTTTAAGTCAACCTCACGGAAAAGAGCTAGGGAGAAATGGGTGCCATCCGTTCATGAGAGTGGGTTCCAGTCCACCACTGCGGGGACAGTGAAAGCCCTGGGCAGGAGGGTAGATTTCAGGATCACTCACCACCAGCCAGCCTCTGAACTTTGACGTCCACCTGATCCCTGCAGTGTCCTTGCACTGCAAGTCACCCAGCTACAACCTGCACATAAGCATGGACTCTTCAGATGGCCCCTTCCCCAATACATTCTTGTCCTTCTCTAGCCTCCTGAGAGCTGTCCCATTCAAAACCACACCCTTTGTCATTTCTAACCCCAAAGGAAACTCTCTGACTCCTCCACTTCCTCCATGCTCTCAGTCTTCCACGCCAATCTCCGAACCCAGCGTATCTTATTTCCCTGTCTGGGTAGGATGCAAAGTTGGTTGTTGAGCAGGGAAATTTAGTGCCATGATGAATCAGTGCTTCGGTTGGGTCTCTGAATTCTTCCCCATTTTCTTGAGAGTATAATGAGCAGGCCACATGGGAAGCAGGAGAATTTATAGCTGTCAGATGATGTCTTCCAAAGCCTCTGATCAAATGTCCACGTCAACCCAGAGCACGGACTGTTGTCTTAAGTGTCCCTTGTCCACATCTTTTCATTTGGTGTCAAGGAAGAGTTTGTGGTCATCAAACACAAGCATGAAGGTGAGCACTGGGCTGGGAGAGGTTATTACTTTAACAGGAGATCAAAAAGGATTCCTAAAATCCTCACAGACTGATGAGACACATCAAGTTTAACAAAATGCAATTTGTGAAATGGTAATAATGTGATATTCTTTTTAAAGATTAAAAATAAGACGTTTTCCCCAGTCTGACTAAGAGGTGCTTTAGCAACAGCATGGATTTAAAAATAGGGTTAGGGTCAGGGATATAGCTGAGCGGTACAGTGCCTACCTGGCAAGCACAAGGTCCTGAGTTCGGTTCCCAGCACAAAAAAAAATAAAATAAAAATAAAAATAGGGTTAAAGTGAACCGTATACTTAACTATTAGTCACTCTGATATGATTACCATAAGACATCAATGCAATGTTGAAGTTTCTAGAAAACCTCTAAAAGGAGAGTGGTACTTTGCTTCCTTGCCCCCTCCCCCCACCAGGCTTTGCATACATGTGATCACAACTCAGCACGGCTCAGTGAGGTCCCCAGCTTCAGAGTCTGTGCTCCAGGGTGAGGGAGTTAAAGCCTGGAAACTAGGGACACTGACCCAGGTTGCCGAACCCTAAAATCAAAGGGAGAGGTGAGTTTTTGGAATGCAGAATGGATGGTTGGTTTCAAGCATGGTTGTAGGGCTGTCGTGTAAACCAGAGGTCCAATTCCTTATCCAAGTTAAGATTTTTTAAAAATACAACATCAAAGGAAAGTGGATCTTCATATTTGCATACAGTGGTCCCTTGATATTGGCAGGAAATTGATAGCAGGACCCCTGCAAATACCAGAACCCAAGGAAGCTCCCTTATATAAAATGACACAGTGCTTACATCTAACCTAAGCACATCCTCCCCACATACTTTGTTTTTTTTGTTTTCTTGCTTGCTTGTTTGGGTGTTCTGCTTGCTTGATTTTGGTTTTTTGAGGTAGAATCTCACGCTGTAATCAGGGTTTGCTTCAACTCATTTTGTAGTCCGGGGTGGCCTCGAATTCACAGCAATCTTCCTGCCTCAGCCTCCTGAAAGCTGTTATTACAGGTGTGTGCCACCAAACCTGGAACCTCTCAGATACTTTCAATAGTCTTGAGATGATTTATAGCTCATGTAATTAGTGCTGTGTAAATACCTGTTTTATCCTATTACCCAGGGAATAACAAGAAGACAAAGAAGTGTGATTTTTTTTCAAATATTTTCAATCCATGGTTGAATCCATGGACACAGAACCCGCAGATAAAAAAAGTCTGATGACTATATATGGTATCATTGTCTTGTCTTTGCAGTCTTGCTCATTTGCCAATGTCACCCAAGACAGATGTCCCTCCCAGTTTGAATACCAGGAAAAATGACTGAACCAGTGAGATTAGGGTGCCATTTCTTAAGTGGCAGAGGCTGGACCAGAACTCAGATTTCCCGTTTTAACCCAACAGCCACAGCCCATACATACACAGCCTAAGTCCTGTTGGCAAGCCCATCCCTGTGAGCTTTATCTCTGCCAGGGCCAGCTGAAACAGAGGCTGCTGTCCAGCATGGCCCCAGAATCCTGCTTGAACTCAAACTCACTGTAAAGCACATCAGTTTCTAGCCATGCAGCCCTGAAAGGAATACAGGCTTCCCACATAATAACGTGCAGTAGTGATGGATGCGTGAACTTTTTAATGCATCTTATACAATACATTTAATAAACAACAAAAAAGTGGTAATTAAAGAAAGCTCAAGTGACGTTTTTTAAATATAAAAAAATACAAACACAGTTCTAACAGCACAGGTGTCATCCTTCACATCCTATGCCAGCTTAGAAATAATAAAAATAGCCCCTTGAACAACCTTCTCCAGCTGCCAGTCTCCGATCAGCTGCTCTTTTCAAAGGCAGTATGTGCCCAAAACTTGCTTTATGTAAACAGGTATCAAACCCACTAAACACAGCGACGCCTCCCCCAACTTTACACGGAAGCCTTCAGCGTTCATCTTAATGAGAACTGGATACAAACCACAACTTAGATTTTCCGTCAAGCAAACACAAAAATCAGAAATATGCGGAAAATCCCTCATCAGTTCAAAATGCTAATGAAAACAACTTTAAGGAAACACTACCAACCCACTGAACAAGCCACGAGACATAGAGCAAAGGAGTCAAATCTTAGGATTACGGGTTTGTAGTGAAACAGGTGCAATTACCAATTCACTCACAACTGGCTTTCTGAAGAGCCAGCCAGTTAAATATGAAATAACTTACATGTACTGGCCCAGGCCCCCAACCCGAGGGAGACCTATTCCAAATATGTAAGGGCAGAGACATGGGTTGTTTGCCCAAAGTTGCTCGCAACTGTACTATTTATCATAGTGAAATAATGAAAGTCTGAATAAAATGATGACAGAAGTGCTCAGGGTAAAATCTAAGCAACACTGGTACTAATAAACTGTGATGAAAATACGAGAATTAAAAGAAAAGAAAAATATGAGGGCTAGTAGTGCATGAAATGATTTATATAAAATGTTAAGTGACAGAACGGAATTTACATGCTGATTATAACTATACATAAAAACACATCTATATTTAGAATTGCGTTCAGTTAAAAGAGCTCAAGTTCTCTCACTGTTATGTGGTTAAATATACTTAAAAATGGGCACAGTCTGTCCCACAAGTTCAAAGCTGGCCCTCTTTCCTGCACATCTGTGTCTAGGTCCTTTTCTTTACAAGTCTGATTTTTTGCACTGCCCATAGGGCCCACAGAGAGAGAAAGAGGCCAAGCTTACCACAAAGTGAGGCTAGAGAACAAATAGGAACCTTCTACTTAAGTTTCTGGATTCTCTCCACCATCAGGCTCCAGCGTGAACATGCACGGAGTCGTCTCAGTGAAATCTGGCAAAAGAAACCTGTGCCACAGGAGGCTGACCGGAAGCAGTGCTCCAGGAGCCTGGGTCCCGCTCTAGCCTGACACCCTAAGCAGCCACTCTTGCCCTTCCTCCAGCCCTCCACACCAAGACCTCAGTTCTGAGAAATAACACAGGCAGCACAGAGCGCTTCCCCAACCCCACGCTGGACTAACCCTCATTCCCACCCCAGTAACAACCTCAAAGCTGGGGCCTGTCTCCCTCCTCACACGCGTGGGGCAAGTGAGGCTGAGCCGATAATTCCCAAAGGTCACAGGGCAAGCTGAGCGCGAACCGTGACCGGATCGGACACAGATGGGACTACAGGCTGCACACTTTGCCACCACGCCCTGCAGTAAAGGCCAGCCTGGCAGAAGGCCAAAGACTGGTCCTTGACTGGAGACACGCCCAGGGTAGCAGCCTCTGGGACTCTGGTTTTTAATGGTGAGCAAAGTTCCTATTTGATCAGAAACACAACCTAGAGTAACCACGGGTTCTTCACACTTTCCATATGTACATTATGGAAAGTTAGGTATGAAACCCCTGTGTTTTAGTTCTAGCTCCTACCCAGAGCTCAGGGCTGCGGCCTAGTCATCTGTACTTTTAGACAGTATCCTAGATGATACTTACAGTAGATGGAGTCTTGCTATGCTGCTCAGGCTGACTTCAAATTCCTGGGCTCAGTCTTCCTGCCTCAGCCTCCCAAGAAGCTAAGAAGACTACAGGTGTGTACCATCATGCCCAACCTCAATTTCTTTTTAAAATCTAATTGAAATTGTATATACTTACAAGTATACAGCATGATATTGTGATATACATATTATATAATGAACTGATAACTACAGTAAAGCTAATTAACATAGTCATGTCTTCATACAGTTACCATTTGTAAGTAGGGAGAATGCGTGAGACACATTCTCAGTAAATATCAGGTATGCACTACAGTATGATTACTCGCAGTACATTCGATCTCTAAGACTTTAGCCTCCACCACTAAGACTTTGTCTCCTCTGACTAACACGTCTCCCCATTTCCTACCCTGACATCTTAGGTGATTCTGCCACCTGTCCGGGCAAGGCGAGGAGCCACTGGTCTGGCCCTTGGCTCACTGTGAGAACTGACTGAGAACAGAAATGACATGGCCTCTCAGCTGAAACCCGGGTCCCCCATTCCCAGGCGCAGGCCTTATAGTCACCCAGCGCCTGGTGTTGCGACAGACCCCAGTGGGTTACAATTCTCAAAGGCAGGCCCTCTCTGAGCGCCTTATTTTTAGAGTACAATGGTGGTTTCCATTTTAATGTCTTCTTGTTACCCAAGCCCTCTATTGGGAAATGAACGGGAAGAGAAGAAAACAGGTGGTTTCAAATAGTGAAAGCTCAGGAGATTTAGGGGAACTCTGGTTTTTTAAACCCCCAGTTATGAGAGATTAACGTGAGGAGAGGCTGGCTAAAGACCCAGAAACCCCCACCATGTGGCCCTTCTCCTGACCAGCAACCTCCCACCTACAGCACACACGGTGGTGAGAGTTTTCTTCTTGGTTGGAAACTAAAATGAAAGACACAGGGAAAGCCCGCTGGGGAGGTGCTGGTGTGAACTGTAGCAAAATGATTCTTAGGCTTGTAGAAGTGTGTAGATCTGGACTTAGAGCCAGGTAGCAGCTGGGCAGCAGCAGAACAGACCCATAGCGGCTCCTTAGGCCAGAGCTTCAGTGGCAAGGCCTGCGAATGGGAGTTTGTGGTTAGGAGCCTCAGCAGTGTGCCCTTGAAGACCAGCGAGCAAGCACATAGACAGGCAAACAAAGCAAGATTTTTCATCTTCGTGCTGGGGCGTGGCCGCACACCCATACATTAAGTCTTATCTGTCCTAAAAGGTAATTAATAGGCAGACTACTTAAGGCATGTTCAACTAAAGTAATATAAAAGCTCCAGAGATGACACGCACAGTTGCTACACAAATGTGTTACTATGGTTACACCGAGTTGTATAAGGAAGAAAAGGAACGGAAACAGAGGCATTAAGACAGAAGTAGTAGAGGAAATTAAGTTTTCCTCCGTACTGGCGTCTTGTGTGCCGAGATGAAATTTGAAAGGATCACTTCGACCATCTCTTCAGATACATTTGACAGAAACCAGAACATCATGTGGGTCCCACACTCTGCCTGTGGCCCCTAAACACTTACGTTCCTAATGAGCACACTGGGAGGAGGTAGTCAGAATCCTGTGTTTTATCAGATTCTGGCTTCGGGCAGGTCAGCTGAAAGCCGATGTGCGGTACAACGGCTCTCAGCCCTCTCTTCCTGCAGCTCTATTTCATTGAGGTTTCCAAAGAACACAGGAAGTCAGACAAAAGACCAGCAACCCACTTCTCCAGGGCTCACAGCAGAACTGAGGTCGGAGGGAGAAAGCACAGAACACAGACCGCGGACAGGGTGGGGTGGGGTCACACACACACACAAGTCATAAAAGCAATAAGATTTTGCATTCTTTGGAATCACATCCAGCTAAAAGCCCAGAACGATACTCAGGTACCTTGAGCAAGGTACCACATCCGTCTGAACCTCAATTTTTCTCATCTAAAAGGTGAGAGGATCGGGTAAGAAGAAGGGTTTTTCCATCGAAGTCTAATGTGTGAATATTTTAACTACTTCAAGTGATAGTCAGGTTCCTGAAGTGCTTAATGCATCACTGTTTGACTTAAAATTCTTCAAGGTTTGCAGAAGCCCCAGACATCTTGCAGGGGCCCTGGCTTCCTATAGCTCAGGGTGAAGCCACTCAACTAGGTTAAATGCCTCCCCAAAGTGTTCTCTGGGAGCTGAGATCACTGGCCCCAGGGACAGGCCTTGCTTGTGGAGGGAGAGTGGAGGGAGCTGAGGAAAAGATATGACAGCACTCGGGAAGCAAAGGAAAAGATATAAGATCCTGGGGCTGTTGGTTTGGAGAAACAATAACTAAGATTATAAACTCACTGTGGGGGGAACCAGAGCTACCAGGGTTCCAGACGATTTGATTTTACTCCTTTGTTTTACGGACAAGGAAATTGAAGCCAGAGATGCTAAGTGACTTCTAAAGACACGAAATTGAGCTCTTGACTGTTACGCAAGTCTGCCAGAGTGCAACCACAGGACCTGGGAAGCTCGCTTCCCAAATAAACCCCAGGCTGGCTGCTGGAGTCCAGGTGACCCCTTGGGCCTGACTGTGCAGATGATCACAGGCATAAAGGTAAGCAGAAAAAGTCTATGTTTTTCAGAATGTTCTCCACTAGCACTCAACAGCTCTCTGATCTTTACCTGGCCCTGCCCAGCATGGGAAAGGCTCCTTCCAGCCTGAGCCAGTGGGCCCTCCTGTCCAGACACAGCTTTACATCTTAATGCAGCATTGGGTAAAAACACTGTCCCTTCACATACAGCACACATGAAAGTTCACAGAGCACTTGTTCCTCTTCCTCCTCCATCCCTTCTCCTTCTCCTCCTTTTCCTCCTCCTCATCCTCCTCCATCTTTCTCCTCTCGCTGGAGGTGACGGTGGCCTCTGTGCAGGGAGAAGCCCCTGGCCTAGAAAGGGTTAAGACTTACACTCAACAGGAAGCAGAAGCTGGGCTAGAAGGAGTCCTGGCAAGCTCGAAAGCAAAGTTGTTACCATTTTGGGCTCTGAATAAGTACATCTCAGAAGGTCTGTCCTGGCCACGTCAGACCACTGGGACAAATCCTGGCACTTCCCTGCAGAGGTGTGCTTCTCCACCATTGTGAAGAATAACAAAGTGAGGTATATAATGCACGTAGTTGTAAACTATAAATCCCTGGTGCTGTGTATGGGTCGCGATCACAGATCCCTTGACTTCTTTAGGTTCCTTCAAGCATTTGCATTAGTGTTTTGGTGACAGGGATTCATCTGCTGTCAACAACACATCCATCCACTTCTGGGCCATTTTCAGCACCACCCACGGGTTAAGTTTTCTACAACTTCTCGCAAGTGCCAGCTCTGTCCCTGGAGCCACCAGGAGAGAGTCTCACCCTCTTCACCATGGTTTTGGATGGCCAGTCTCTGGTTCTGAATACAGGACCAGCCTCACCTTGAACCAGACATTGGGCAGCAGATTTTCCCTCTCTAGATCAGCCTACCAGTGGTCATTCATTCATTCCCAATGAGCTGTGCTATCATTTGTGTCACGTGAGGGTTTGGGGAGGTTCACCGATCATTTCATGTCAGGACCACCTGCTGCTCATGCACACTTTAGAAGTGCATAGGAATCAGGGTGAAATCTGCTGCCACCAGCAATGGTAGCCAGAAGCTTCCAAAGGCTACTCCAAAGAGGGACAAGGAATGGCCAAGCCTGGTGGTCTTGCCCAAATTTGCCCAGCCTGAACATGTCCCAAAGGCCCCTGCTCTCTGAGTGTACATCTGGTGTTTTTAGGATTTTAGGGTTAATGGGCACTGAAGGTCGTGGGCCCCTGGGCCTTCTACACAGCCTTGCAGCCCACACATGTGGCTGATGTCTGATGCTCAGTTGCTCTGAACTCTGGCCACTGCTCATCCTTGAGCTGAGATGCAGCCACAAGCCCCTTCAGACCCACAACACTGGCTAAACTGACTAACCTCCCACTCTGGTTCTATTCTCAGCTGTCAACATTGCCATCATTTGTCAAGTGTCTAATTGTGTGGCTGGGTGCCAGGTGAGGGGAAAGAGGAATCCAGAACACAGGCTGCCCTGATAGCCATGGCAGCCCACAGCTCTTCTGGGAGCAAAAAGGTCATATGGATAGAATATAAAACCAGATGCAAATGGACACAGTGTACTTACTTCTTAAATATACGGTGGGATTCACCAGTGCCTTGCTGGGAAAGAAGGGTCCATTGAGAGGAACACTGGCTGGCAGAGGAAACCCACAGCTGCAGAGGCAGGAAGCTTATGCTCTGCCCAACACTACCTAGAGGCTCATGAGGTTCAGGTGCTGCTTCACCTGCCCAGCCCTCTACTATCTCTTTGGGGCCGTGGTAATAACTTACTCACATAGACCGGGCTGGGTGAATTCAGAGCATGTAGGATTTAATGCTGGAAGGAGTCCCAGAGATCATCCAGTTTGGTAGTAGGTTTCTAGAACTTGGGATCCCTAGGGAAAATCGTTGGAAACATACGGCTATCTTAGACCTCCCATCAGAATGAGTGAGTTGGTCCGCAGGTTGTGGGTTACCATTAAACCCATCAGAATGAGTGGACGGGACAAAGGACCTTTAACAAGAATGATGACCCAGCTCCTTGAGAAGGAATGGATGACAGTTGGAAGGCTGATGGGAAGCTCTGCTGCTCAAAATCTGGCTCAGGGCAAGCCTGGGACTGGATTGAGGTCTGCTCATCTTGCATTGTGTCCTGCTTCTAAGAACTTGGGTTTTATGAGTTCCCTGTGTGTCCAAGGTGGGCAGGGCTCAGAATCAGGAGAGCCTTTCAGGTCTGATTGGGATTGCACCACTGTCCTAATCCCATGCTGCAGAGAGGGGGTGTTTTTGAGTGCAAGCCTTGAGTGTTCATGGACACCAGGCCTGCACCCTCCAGCCCCTTCCAACCTCATAGAAGGGTGAGAGACCATTGAGCTCCAGTATCTGCTCGGCCATTAGCGATTAAGTTTGATCAAAGTGGTTCAACTTTGGTCCCTCTCTTCAAAGCAGGAGTAAGGCTGGATGCTCAGGAGGCTTCTGGCTCACTGACAGTACCTCAGGCCTGGGGGAAAACATGGACACGACCTAGCCCAGCACTGTACCACTCCCTGGGGCGCCTGGAAAAACAGCACATAGTTGAGGTCTTGTAATAACCATGTTTCTAGTTCTCTATTTGATGCTTTGACACCTGGACCCTTTCTAACTCTAGAGAGAACACTTTTTTGGAGTTAGGTAATTCCTGATAGCATTGCCTTCTTATGCAAACCAGCCAATCCAGAGCCCATGCTCCCTACCACCACCTCTGGGAGACTGTCATAGTCTCGGCCACCATCTACCTGCTCTAAGCACCCCAGGACTAGTCACAGACCCTAGAGAACCGCTGCTCTCTGAACCTGCTGGAATGATTCACATCAGCCAGTCCTATACTTGCTCACCCTGCCTCACCTGTCCCTTCGCATGGAAGCTACAATAAAGGCTTGATGTGCTGGGTGCTTCCCTATGTGGCCCACATGGGCAGAAGGGCCCCTGTTTCTAGGGATCTGTGAGTCTAAACTTCCTTCCCTTATTGTGGGGGTCTTAATGCACCTGGCTAAAGCGAATTCCAGGTGCCCGCAAAATGGGCCTGCCATGGTCTGACCTCTGAGCTTCAAGGGGAGTCCAGATCTCTTGCTCTCTACCTCTTGTGTGCTGGGCACAATTGCCAGTGTCTACGTACAAATGAAAACGATCTAGAAGCCCTGACTGAGCAGCCTCTGCCGCTGCTATTCCTCGGCCTCAGCCCCCAGATCTTTCTACTTGCCAAGAGCTCTCCTTACAAGCCTGCCTGCTCCTGGCTGGTGGTCTCCATTGGACTTCTGCCCTCTGGGGCTCTACACAAGGGGTTCCACCCCTTCAGCTCTTTCAAAGTAGGAGCTCTGGGTTCCCTGGAGGTTTTTCTTCTCCCACCTACACTCCTGGTTCTCTCACTGTGCTCAGAATGGGAGCAGGGTGATTTTTACAATTCTGTAGCTCTGGAAGATTCCATTCCTAGGCCCATCTCTCAGGGTCTCTCCCACTTCAAGTCCAAAGGAGGGGAAAGACACCAGCCCTCCATAAGACTGACTACTCCTGGTCTCAGGAGACTCATGGTAATGCTCTAGTTTTGAAATGGTACAAAACATGGTAAGCTAAGAAATGCCACTTGCCTAACTGCCCCTCTGCTGTGACAGTGTGGGCTCTGCTGACAGGGAGGACTTTGCCCGTCAGGCCAGGTGTGCTCCTCTCGAGACAGCGGCAGCAGCATCATAGGAGTGAGGCTTGGCTGGTGGAGACCCAGACAAGAAGAGAGCAGGTGTCTGAGCTCAAGGGCACAGCCAAGGCTCAGTTCAGCAGCTTTGGCTTCAGTCTCCTTGTCCGTAAAACAAAGGAGTAAAATCAAATCCTCTGGAACCCTGGTAGCTCTGGTTCTCACCACAATGAGTTTACAATCTTAGTTATTGTTTCCCCAAGCCAACACCCCCAGGATCTTATATCTTTTCCTTTGCTTCCTGAGTGTTTTATATCCTTCTCCTCAGCTCTCTCCCCTCTCCCTCCACAAGCAAGGTCTGTCCCTGGGGCCGGTGATCTCAGCTCCCAGGGGACACTTTGGGGACCAACTAACCTAGTTGAGTGGCTTCACCCTGGGCTATAGGAAGCCAGGGCCCCTGCAAGGTGTCTGGGGCTTCTGCAAACCTTGAAGAATTTTAGGTCAAATGATGATGCATTAGGCACTCCAATAATCTGGCTATCACATTAAATTGTTAAAATGTTCACACTCCGGATACCGATGGAAAAATTCTTTTTCTTACTTGACCTGCTCACAGCTTGTATAATATCTCATGCCTATATCTTGGACTCCAAGTAATTACTGAAAATAATAATACACAACGTATTAACTATTGTTACTCTCCTATAATCTTGTTTTAAAATTCTTAAAAAAAAGAAGTGAAGTGAAACATTGGTTCTCCCTGGGTCACAGGGCTGCCAGCTCTCAGAGTAGTGTTTAGACCACCAGCTCTCCTGAGGCTCCCGCTTGCTGGCTGCAGATCTGGGGACTTAGCAACTTCCATAATCATGATACAATTTCTTACAATAAATCTCTTTACGTGTCCCATTGCTTCTCTGGGGAAACTTGATGACTACACCTCTCTGTACTGAAAGAGCTATGGCTCTAAGAAAGAAGCTGAAGACTGTATCAGATGAAAACATCATCCTCTGAATCTCTTGTTCATTCACGCCATATCACTAGTACGGAATGTAATAGTAACTACCACCCTCTTTCCCTGAAAATAAGCTCTAGCTGATGGGAGCTGGCATTTTTGGTCCCTAGTTTTCAAGGCTGATCATTTTCCAGTTAGGTCTTATTTTCAGGGAAACGTGGCATTTATGGAATACTTCTTCTGTGCCACGTGTGGTGTTAAGCACGCTGCGTGGATATAGTCTCATGTACTCCACAAAGCACCCTGTTCCCCAGGAGGGCACATGGGCATGTGTGAGACAGGTGCTATCCTTCCCAGGCTGACAGCCCACTCCTGGACAGCACTTCGTGTACAGAAATGCCCAATACACAAGCTGTTCTTTGAGATCCGTACTGTTAACCTCCACGCTACAGGTGGAGCCCAAGGGCTCAAGGCTATGAAATGGGGGGAACTGAGAGGCACTGCCCAATCCACTTCAATGCCAAACTCACATTCTTTACCCCAAAACCCCTCCCAGGGTGCACAGAAGAGCCAGGCCCTCCCCTGTGGTGTGACTTTGACAGTCACACCTACAATTCTCCGGACCAACGGGAATGCGCTGAGGGCCCCGCCTTCACAACTCAGCAAGCGCCAGCCCACCCCTGGACCCACAGCTCTGCAGCTGAGCTGTTACTGAGGTTTCTAAAGACTAATTTGGGAGCTGAACCATGGTTTCATCTTTAGAAATAAGAAAAACCAAGAGGGGAAATCCGTCAGAGGAGCCTCAGATCGCCTGCTTTTCTCAGCATTGTTTTCAGGTATCAGAGGGGGCCTGCAAGTCTGATGCCCAGACTGAGCAGTGAGACTGCAGGGCAAGATGAGGCTGACCACTGCTGGCCCTGGGTAGGAAGAAGGTTTGAGGCAGTGGGCCCAACTTTCTTGCATTCTGCATCACACTGAGTCCCTGCGGTCAAGCTGCGATGCAGGCCAGCAGATACTGGCCTGGCATAAGTGGAGGCAGGCACCCCCTCCCAGGGAAAGGCATCAGGCCTTGGGAAAGAGGTGAGGGAAAGGATGCAGGAAGAAACTGACAGGCTCAGAAGAGACCAAAACAGAGGTGTGGGCTTCACATGATCCTGATCCATGTGCCATAGAAGGTCCAGAAAGGGATGACAACTGGTCTCAAATGTGGCCACACACAAGTCTATTTTTGGCCCCTTAGTGACCAGACCCTCCTTCTCCCAGGTACTTAGAAAGTATCCCCTTCCCCAATTTCCCTGTGCTTCCATGGTAACTGTTTGAGTCCACAAATACACTGGATCCCACAAATTTGCTTTGTGCATGACAAACACTAGCACAATTTGTCTCTGTGCCCTGCAGCACCAAGCTCACTTTCTGAGGACCTCAACATAGCACAGCTGTGCTGAGAAGGACATAGTAAGGTATGTAGGAACTGTGGTCAGGGCACCCACCTCCCGAGAGCCCCAAGAACCTGGGCATAGTAGGTCATCAGTGGGGATCTTAACTGCCCCATCCAAGCTGGAAAAGTGTGGACCCACCTTTACATTCCTTGACTTAAATCTGTAACACAGGTACAGCACCCCTAATCCCAAAATCCAAAATCTGAGATGCTCTAAAATCTGAAACTTTTGAAGCACTGAGATGACACCACAAGTAGGACATTCTGCATCTGACCCAGCATGACAGGTCACTGTCAAAACACAGAATGGGAATAGTGCATAACATGATGTTCAGGTTATGTATATAACGTGTACGTGAAACATAAGCTTCAGCTTCAGACTGAGGTCTCTTCCTCAAGATATCTCTCATTATATGCCTGCAAATATTCTAATATCCACATCCCAAGCATTTCAGGTAAGGGATGCTTGGTCTGCACGTGAACTCCTAGGTTGCTTGACATTGAGTTTTTTCAGGTCAAAATGCCAAACTGCCCAGCTCAGCACAGGGCCTGGCCACAGCGGGCCTCTGTGACTCCAGGGTGGAGGAAGGAAAGCTATGGGACATGGGCTGTGAGGAAGGGGTCATAGGGCAAGGCCTTTAAGAATAGGGAAGTAGAGGCTGGAGAACATGGGGGTGAGCAAAATCAAAGAGATGAAGTTCCTTTCTTCTTTTATCCCCACACCACAGCTCTGTTTATTCTGAGAAGCAACCAGCTGCAGCTCCAAAATAGCTACGCTGAGAAATGCCTCTAATGACAGAGAACAAGCTGAGTTTGGAACAGCCATTTCCCAGCGAGGGGAGCACTAAGTGGCTGGAGAAGGGGGACACTCCTGGGGGTCTTTCCCTTTCCACCTGCTGTCCCTCTTCTCTCCAGCCCAACGCAGCCGTGGTTTCCTCCTTCCAGGGGAGCAGAGTGTGACCCTCCTGTCCCTCCCACGGGATGGGTGGCTTTCTTTTTCCTGGGCCTCAGTGTCCTTTCCAAGCAGCTTTTCTCTGAAAAGCAGAGATAATGAGATGACCCAATGGGACCAGAGGGCTTGCTGGGCATCTGAGTTGACAATCTATGAGCACATGGCACATAAGATCAGGCCAGGTGGAGTCAAACGGACAAGACTCTCCAAACGATTGACTACCAAGGAGCCAAGACTATTGTAGCAGGGGGAAGAGATAGGACTCACCTTCACCTACAAGCCACAGCTGGGGGTTTACAGCCAAGGGCAGGGAGAGGGAATTGGAGAAAGGATGGTGACTGAGAGGGACTTGATGAAACAACAACGGGCCAAGGTGAACAGACCTGGTCCGGAAGAGGCTCGAGGGCAGGGAGCTGACCAAAGTTTGGTCAAGAAGGGGGTCCTTGTCAGTGGGAGAGAAGCAGAGAGTGGTGTGTCTATGTCTAGGGATATAGCTGTTCCCTCCTTCACCCTACATGAGTATCAGCTCTGGTAAGGGCCCCAAGCATCCTCCCTTGCCCCCAGAACAAGGAAAGGATGGTCTTGGGCTACTTGGCAGCTGGAAACCAGGCACTTGAAAGGCCAAACCCATACCCAGAGAAGGCTTAGCCAGGCCACTCTCAGAGCCAGAGTGCCTGAGGCCAGGGCTTCACAGGACAGATGGCCCCGGGAACTGCTTCCAAATAAGTCCACTCCCGCCACAGCACCCTATACTGCACTCCCATGAGGCACCAAAGAGAGCCTGGAAGGAGCTTCCTCAGGGACATGGATCATACTTTGCAGGGGACTGATTCTGGGTGACTCAGAGGGGCAGGCCTCTTCCTGGGACCTGAGGCCTGTCTATTTCTCTGCTGAAACAGGTATGTGGCCAAAGGGGACAGCGGGGCAGGCCCAGACACCTGCATACCGAGCTGCTCAGTCCTGGGGCAGGCCCAGTAGGGCTGCCCTGAATATTTTGCTCTGTCCTGGACTTCTTATCTACCTACCCAGAAGGTGCAGCCTCCAGCTGCCGCTCAGGCCCACTAGAGAGTCTCTCAGGCAGGGCTGGGCCACTCTCAGAGCCAGAAAGCCTGAGGCCAAAGCCTCACAGGAGAGATGGCCCCAGACGCTGCTTCCAAATAAGTCCACTCCTGCACTCAGTTAAAATACATCTCAATGTTTGCTGCCCTGTTTTGGTATTACATTTTCTTCTTTTTCAGTCCAAAGACTCTCCCAAAATGGAAGAGCCCCAGAACTTTCTAGAACTTTACAAACCCTGTTTTCAGCTCCTCCTGCCTCTTCAAACAGAGCATGCAAATACCATGCAAGCAAAGGGGCAGCCGCCACCCGCCCTTTTGAACTCTCCCCTCCATTCTGTTTCCAGGACTCACTGTTCTCCACTGTTCACGTCTCATCTCCACCCAGCAGAGCCACCTCCTCTCCTCAGAGACACAGAAACACTAACAGACAACCCCGAACATACCTGGAGCCAGAGCTTCAGGACTGGTCCTCTCCCAGCCTCTATTCTTTGAGCTCGTAAGTTGCACAAGAGACTTCCTGCCCTCTGAGTGATACAGTCTTGGTCATAACAAATTTGCATATTGCAAAGACTAACCCAGCACCAGTGCCTGCTTAGGAAATACTTGTCTTCATGTGAGAGGTTAAACAATGAGGGGAGAACACAGGGAGTTAGAAGTAACTGCCATGCCTCAATGCCCACTCTCAGCCTGGCTTGGAGTCCTGTAAAATTTGGGGCAGACAAGATCCAGCCAGTGGAGAGGCTTTCTCAACTTCATCTGGGAAGAAGCCGTGAGCACTCACATCTACAAGTTGAGAGATGAACTAGAATAGTAGAAAACATAAGTATCTGGGAACTGGAGAAATTGTCAAAATACTGTTCTAAGGAGAAGCTCTGTCTGACATGGGGTCAGAGATCCAGGAGGTGGGAGGTGTTGAGGATGGTCTGGAGAGGTCTCTCCTCTGGGAAGTTCAACTAATTCACGGGTCAGACATGGAATGGAGGCTCCTGGGATCTTCTAGGCTGTGACTTGTGTCAGTCCAAACCAAAGGGCCATGATTCTCCTTTTTGGGTTTTAGACTTCCGGTAGCTCACTGTGGATCCCAGGAAGTAGTAGAGTATCAGGCTGGCCCTTGCTATACTTGATAAGAAACTCAGTGGTATCATGGGGGGTATGGCAGTGGAAAGTAGACATGAGGTGGCTCATATCTCCATGGAAACATATAGTGTGAAGGCAGTATTGTCTGGAATCTTTTCTCAGGACTGCTACGGGAATAGCAAGTCACTCACTGTCTTCTCTCCCATCTGCATCCTCTGTGGAACAGTTTTGTAGCAGGAAGGTAAATTACCAAAGCTGCCTCAGTGGTCCCCATCACCAGGGTCATCTCAAGCCTTTTTATTAGGTGATGCCTTCTGGCTTCTGGGAGGGCCACAGGCTACTAGTAATAATAACCTTCAGGTAATAAATATTTACTGGGCACTTTTAATGGGCTAGTGACAAACACTAACACATTAAATCCAAAAAGCAAAGCAAAGAGGTTGGTACTATTATTCTCCTGCTGTTACACATAGAGAAACTGGGGCATGGGGACATTAACTTTCTCAATATCGCAGAGCCAGCTCTGTCTTTAACCACTACCCTGCACCATCTCTCAAGAAAACCTATGGGACTTCTTCATGGAGAAGAGCAGGGCACTAGGGGGAGGGCAGATCCTTGCTTTTGTCCCTGGGCTGTGCTGGGGCTGAGACGTTAACCACAGTGACAGCCCAGAGTACCTGCCCAGTGGCAGATGAGACAAAGAATGCAAAGCCCAGGAGGAGACGCTCCAGGAACCTCTGCAGAGTGAGTGAGATGAACAGCGCATGGCACAGTGAGTGAGGGCAGGCGGGAAACAAAGCTCCACACAGGAGCAACGCGAATGACACACAAAGCCTTCAAGGATGGACAGGTTTGTAAAGATGACAGGGCTGCCAGTGAAACGCGGAGCAGGTATAGATAAAATGGCTGGAAAGGCGGAGGCGTACTGGGGGCTCGGCCAAAGTGCTCTTTTATAAAGGTGTCTAGGCAAGGGATGGATATGCAGGAAAAGACCCTGGAGGGGGCGCAAATACATCAGTTGTGGCAAGAATAGTCTGGCCCAGGATGGAAGCAACGCTAAAGAAAAAGAAGGGACAGATGAAGGGAGATGTCCCAAGGAAGAATCGTGAGGGTCCACAGCCAATTGGAGGAGGAGGAGATGCTGCCTATGGTCTTGCCTAGCCAAAGGGAGGGGCCATTCCAGTGGGTGAGGAGGCCGGGCTGCAGAGTTCTGTTTGGGGCCAGTTATGGGTGGGTGGAAAAAGCAGGAAAGTCAACAATGCTTGCTCTGCAACAGCTGGAGAATTCACGGCACAATTCTGCTAGGTCCCTCCAGCACTGCAGGTGGCATCTCCCACCCCATGCCCCCTACCTCTGCCTGCCCAAGCCTCCTTTCTGCAGCCCACCCCCACTGTCACCTCTGTTCTGAGGCTTCTCTTCTTACCCCACGGTAAGATGAGCTCTTGCTCCCTTTGTGGCACAGCTTGCTTGTCATGAATGCGTTACTGTCTACTCTTGGAGAATACAGGTTTCCTGGGAGCTGAAAACAGGATGGGACACTTTTTCCCTAGTTGCACTCAGCACAGAACCTCGACTATTTGGAAGAGGCCATCGTTCACCCAGAGGTACAGGCTCCCTGGGATATGCTTTGTGGGTACAAGGGCAGCATAGACAGACAGACCCTGGGGGCCGGCTGGTCACACATCTGTCACTTGCCAGCCATGTCACAAGCATGTTTCCAACTATTCCGGCCCTAACTTCCTCCCCTTTAACATGTGGGACGATAACGCAGCTATTTCAGAGCTGTCGTGAGAATTCAATGCCAGGCTGGAGATAGGCGGGACATGCGCAGTGCACCAGGCCCCAGGACTCTTTCAGCAGCACACAGATGCCCAAGCAATGGCTGCTCTGTGTGCACAAGTATGTTAGGAGCAGGAGACCTGGCTCTCTAATCTTAGCCCTGCAGCGGCCTGGCTATTTCTTCACTTCCTCCTCTGCAGCACAAGAGAGAGTCACCATGACCCACAGGCCTGTGGGTGGTGAAATGACCAGTGAGAATTCACATACACTTGTCCTAGAAATGCCAAGTGACTGTACCAGCTCAGCACAGGGCAGGTGTTTCTGGTGCTTTAGGCAAGAGTTGTCACACAGCTCACCCAAGACACAGGTCAGGTGGCACTTGGACTTTGCCTTGCCTGTGATGGGAAAGACAGGGTTTGGCTGTGGAAGCATGCGCAGTTCTAAGAAGGGGGCCAGGCTAGGCCGCAATCAGAGCCCTGCAGGCTCCAATCGGGAGAGCTCTCAGAGGTCACATGGGCCACACTTCAGCTTACAAACCCATTCCCACTTGGCCAGTTTCTGCTTGTATTCGTTTAGTGCCAAGGGACTCACTACCTCAACATTTTGCAGCCTGCTCCACTGCTCTGAGCTCTAATAATTACAAAGCCTCCCTTTGTACTGAGCCCAAAGGCACTTTTCTGTGACATCTGGAGTCTGCCCAGAAGATACACATGTAGTGAGACACAATCACTGCCACCTCCTGACTTTTGTGTTAGAAAATATCTCAACTGCTTTTCCAGGGCTTTTCAGTCTAGACAGACTCAGTGACTTCCAATAGTTCCCGCGAGACTCTGTCTTCAGGTCCTTCACCTTCATCAGCGCTTTCCCTAAACCTTTCTGGCTGGCGGGAACTGGGCTCAAGACCACAGTAGTGGTTTTAGGTTGGGTAGAAGGAGCTGGTCCAAGTCCTAGACCCCACGCTAATAGGGGCATTTGGCCAGTGACACATACCAAACCTTTTGCACTTCTGCTGTGAGCAGGGCAGGAGTCAGTGCCATCTCGGGAGGACCTGCTTGGGGCACTGGTATCCCGGAAATTCCTGGCCCACTCTTGGGTGTCTGTTGACCCACAGAACTGGGATGCTGCTGCACTAACTGGATCTCATTTCCACTCAGTGGCTCAGATGCTCATGTGAAATGTCTCTCTGCTGCACGCGAACGCTGTCTCACCCTGCTCTGGCCCAAGCTCCCCAGTGGGACAGCCAACATGGGCTGGGGGTGCCGGGTCCCCCTTGCTCTCCATGGAGGGGCAGGATGCCGCAAAGAGGCTTGGGGCAAGGCCAGAGGGTGCCAGCGAAGCATCAGAGGTGGAATGGGGTGTTGGTTTGCTGGGGGTCACAAGTGGCAGGAAAGGAAGAGCAGGTAGGGACAGTGGGCAGAGAACAGGATGAGGCGGCCTGTCCTGGTCCCTGCTCCTCCACACTTCTCATCAAGCTCACTGAGGCTCCAGCGGATGTCACCTGATTCCTAAGCACATGCAATTGTGCATCCTTTTCAGTCAGGCTGAGGGAGTCAGGCAGGCGCAGGCGTGGTGGCTCAGGTCTGGGTCTCCCCAGCGTGAGGAAATGACACACATGTGCCATGCTGATAGGGCGCTCCCCTTGAGTCACACCCAGGAAGAGAAGAGAACAGCAGGTTGGCCCCAGGGAGAGGAGGGAAGGGGAGGAGGGAGATCCCCCAAGTGCAGGCTCCTGGCTTTGCCTGGGGCTCTGGCAAAATAATCAGGGCTTGGGGCTGGACCTGGATTAAGACAGGCCTGTCAGGGATTGGCCAACCATTTGTATCCACACCAGGAAGTTCTGAATAGGACCCAGACTGCCCTTCCCACCCTGGAGACCAGCCAACCAGGTCAGCAGAATGTGAACACACTCCGTGGCTCCCTCCAGACATGCATATTGCTTTACTGTGTGGACTGCCTTGGGCAGGGGTGGCAGGCAAAGATGAATTTAAAGATACGAAAAATTCCTGAGGGAAGGTGGGTGGGGGAGGGTGGTTTGTTGTATCAGTGAAGAGGCCCCAGAGAGAAGCTGGATGAGCAGGGAGCTGAGAGGCCCCAGTCCAGTACCTCTGGGTTCAGAGACCCAGAGACAGACACCACCTGACACACAGGGGGCTGAACCCAGTAGCACCCAACACCCCTAGGAGATCTCGGACACCAGAGATAGAAGGGCCCTTCCAGCTCCTTGAGTACAACCTCCTAATTCCACAGAGAAGTCGATGGGTGCCCATGACCCCTACCCATCTACCCATGATCCCAACCTGAATCAGAAAGCTAGGGCTATACCTCTCCCAGCCCTGGGTTCTTTTGCCTCTAAAAATCCAAATCCCATGCACCCTCCCCTTGGCCCCCCAAGTAGACTTTGGGGGGTGTATCTCAGTGTAGAGTGTCCATCCCCCATCCTCCCCGGGTCAACTGAGATGCCAAAAAGTTTTATTTAAAAAGTAACTGAGGGTCCTTCTTCCTGGCTATCATCTGGAGGAAGAAATCTACAAATCTATACCCAAAGGGCAAGACGGATGCCGTTCTGGCTCCCCATACCCTATCCTATGCATCATTGCATACCAGGTACAGTGTTCCATGGAGAGGTCTTTCACATCCTTCTTTTGTAATCACAGCACATATGGTAGTACTGGGTGGTAGTATACTGGGTGGTTCGGGGGCATCATGCCAGGGAAGTCCTGCCCTTTCACTCTCCTATCACTTTAAGGCCTAGTCACCCTGGGGTCCTACTCCCTGACTCCCTGCTACCTCATCACACCCAAGTGGGGAGAGGCAACAAGGTGCCAACACTAGAAGTGACTCAAATAAGGTGTCAGAGATTAGCCCAGGAGCTAGGGACAAATATTCATGCAGAGTGGCATTATCAGCCATCAAGACCTTGTGAGACAGGGACAGAGTATAGAGAGCAAGTGGCTGCCTAATCAGAGTCAGGCAAAAGAAACAGCCTCTGGATATGAAGAAGCTTGACCACTAGCTATACCCAGTTAAAAAAAAAGAAAGAGAAAAAAAATTAGAAACCAAAGCCTGTGCCACTCTACTCACATGTAGGGGGAATTCTAACCCAAGTGATTAGAATAGAGACAAATTCAGAAATGGTGACATGTGGTTCAGCCAGAGGAAAAAGCAAAACTCCGTAGGGCATTTCCACAATCAAAAGCATATGAAAAGCTCACCTTGCTCCCTGTTCACAGTGAAAACTCAGAGCCACAGCCAACCTTGAGGAAGCGGTAGCAGACACACATAGATTAGAAAGTCAAGAACTAGAGTGAATACAATCCTTTAGAATTTGCCTTGCACGTGTGAGGCCCAAGTTCAATCACCAGCACTGGGAAAGAAAAGTCTATATATTATTTAAATAGCATCTAAAATAGTATGCATCATCCAAGATAGTAATCCTAATGGCTAAACTGAGGAGTGACAATGTTAGGAGGATGGTCACAGTAAAATACACTTGACAACAGCGCAGGAGATGAGAGCAGAAAGATTAGGGTCAAAGGGTCATAAAGCCCTTCCACTTAGGAGGAGGAGAATGCTAGCAACCAATCTTAGACTTCCAAGAATGTGTTAAAATAATAGAAATGTAACACATACCTTCTAAACCAGTAGTGGGCAAGAGGAGAAAATAATTAAAACAGTTGCTGCAATGAAAGACAAGAGTGTGGGAAAAGGCACAGGTAAAGCATGACTAACAGTAGAAATGCACTAAATACATGAAAAGATGTCTTAGTCTGTTTTGTGCAGCTATAACATAATACCAGAGACTGGGTAGCTCGTAAAGAACAGAAATGTATTCTCCCTCTTTTCCATAGGCTGAAAGCAAGGACCCAAGCACCATCCTATGATGACCTCTTCACCCTCCTGTGGCAAGCTGGCAAGCTACCTATGTCCAAGCAACACTCAAACTGCACATGAAACATTTTGGGGATATAGCTCAGAGATAGAGAACTTGCACGATCCTGAGTTTGGTCTCCAAAACTGTTACAAGCAAATAAATAAATAAATAAAACAAAACAATTTCCCAAAAGGCCTTCATTCCATTAACGAGGGAGTAGGCCTCACAACCTAAAAGGTAATATACTACAGCATTAGCAACATCTGCATTTGGAAGGGACACAAAGCATAGCATAAATCTTAATAAATAAAGTCTAAGCTTAAATTTCCTGTTCAAAGACAAAGACATTTAGACTTGATTTTTTAAAAACCCCAACCATAATTTTTAAAAGAAATAATCCTACAAACTTAAGACACAAAAAAGTTGAAATAAGAAGGATAGAAAAACATGAACCAGACAGGTGTTAAATGAAAGAAAGATGACATAGATATATAGAATAGCAATCAAGTTAGATTTTAAGGAAAACATTAACAACAGGATCATAAGGAATGGTGATGTCAAAAGCAAAAAGATCACTAAGAAGTTACAATCATAAACTTACATGCACTAAAACACAAAGATTTAAAAATATTAAATGAATATCAACAGACATACAAAATGAATGGCTGGTTTTCTCCTTCAAAACTTCCTTTGGGTGGAATGCTACAGTTCTGTGTGGCATTCAGTGCAACTGAACTTTCCCTTCTGTTATGGTTTGTGTGTCTGTTGTGTCCCCGCCATGCCTCACGCAGTCATGGGGTGGGCTTCTAGAGTTTATGATTGATTCATGGTCCAATACTGGAATTACGGATGTGAGAGCTGCACCTGCCCTGGGGTGGGTAGTTTGCACACAGTGTAAGGGAGAGAAAGCGGCTGCTTGCTGCTGCTCCTCACTTTTTTCTCTTGTTGCTTTTGTATCTTCTACAGCCATGAACTGTTGCCCTCTGGCTTGTGCCACTCTGCCTTGGAGCCAGCCAAGTAGGACTGGTACCTCCACCAGCTGTGAGCTAAATAAACCTTTCCTTCCTTAATTTTGTGTGTCTGGTATTTTGTCTCAGCAATGAGAGAAAAGTGACCAAGACATAAACGGGGCTGGATCTTCACCCTGGGCTCCCTGGTGGAATTCAGATGGTTACAGGCGATCTGCACAGGAGAGGAGCAAAGGGAGAGGACGATGATAACTCATGGGGAAAATGGGGCACTGAGTACTTCAGATTCCACTAAGCAGCGGGTGTGCCATCTCCTGCAGCCTCACAGGAAGTCGGAGAGCTTGGATTAGTTACTCTGATTGCTGAGTGCCCCCAATTTACAGGAGAAAAAAAGCCTTGCAGATATCAAGTAACTACTGAGAGGTCGCATGACAGGTGAGTGATAAAGTCTGAATTCAAGTCATCTGATATGATTTATATCAGGCCAGAAAGCATTTTCACCTGCTAGTCCCTGTATACTATATAAAACTATGCCTGGTACAGATTAGGCATTTGATAAACACCAGATGGATGGATGGATGGATGGATAGATGGATGGATGGATGGATGGATGGATGAGTGAATTCAGATACAACTCTAAACCTGTGCATTTCCTATCATACCAGAGCACTTACTTTCCTATCCCACTTAAAGCTTAGCTATCTCATGTACTGGCTACCTTCGTCAATTCTTTCATTGTTGAGACAAAATACCAGTCACCCCAAGTTAAAGGAGAAAATATTTATTTCAGCTCACAGTTGGTAGAGGTTTTAGTCCATAGTCAGCTGGTTCCCAAGCAGGGCGGCATCAAAGAGGGGTGTCACAGCGGAGAAATGTCCATGGTGTGGCAAGCAGAAGGCAATGAGCAGCAAACAGCAAGACGCAGCAGCAAGCAAGCCTCACTTCCCCTTTTATCTCATCCAGGCTACAAGCCTTTGGGGTGGTGCCAACCATACCCAGAGTGGGCCTTCCTATTAACCACATCTAGAAATATGCTAATTCCAATCAGTGGACTAATTTAGTACCACACACCCTTAATCCCAGCATCACATGCCCTAGATCCAGCCAGCTCCAAAAAGCCCCAGCAATGAGTGCAAGAGGCTTTGGGGGGCCTTCTAGTATATGTGCTGCCAAAGTGAGCACAAGGGGGGACTTCTAGATACAAGCCATAATACTCTCTAGGTCCCCGTCTCTCAACCAGAGCTGGCAAAAAAGAAAGCAAACCAGTCTTATGACATACGAGGCAATATCAACAATGTCTTGCAGGTGTAGCCCATCTCCTTTTAGTGGCTGGGAAATGCTGCCCAGAGTGTTGGTGAGGCAGTAGGCCGGCTCATTGCAGGTGTCCAGTGTCTGGGAGATCTGGGAAGAAATAAGCTTTCATTTCCATCCGCTTGTGGGTCCCTAGTGTCACCTATGTATATCACATGGCCATGAACAGACATCTGGAAGTGACAGGAGTCCCATGAGGGAGTTACATACCAATTCAATGACATGAAGCACTCAGGTGGTGAGAAAATTCTTGGGGACAGAAAAGTAGATCAGAGGATTTTTAAAGTCAGAGGATTTTTAGCTTGTAGCTATTTTTTTCCCGACTTTTAAATTTTGAAATAATTATAGACTCACAGGAAGTTGCACAAATAGCACACAGAGTCCTGTGTACTCATGGCCTACCTTCCCCCAAAGGTGACATCATAGGGTATAATATCAAAACTAGGACACTGATACGGACACAAAACTATGACTGGACTGCAGGCTTCATTCCATTTTCACTGGATTCATTTGTGTGCATATCTGTGTATGCTATTTATGTATGGAGTTCTATGCCACCTCATCTCATGTATATGTTCATGTAACCACCACCAGAATCAAGACACAGAACTGTTTCATCACCATGATAGGGCTCCCTTTCCTGGGGACCCTTCTGTAGTCACACTCAGCCTCAACTCTGCAACTACTAATTTGTCCTCCATCTCTACATTGTTTTTAAAAGAACAGTTTAAAGGAAATCATATATCATGTAACCTTTTGAGATTGACTTAGTTTTCATTCAATATAATGCCCTTGAGATCCATCCAGGATCACATGTATTAATGGTTCGACCTTTTTTTGTTAAAGAGTAGTACTTCAATGTACGGGTATACTAGGTATCCACTGAAGGACATGCATACTATTTGCATCATTAAAATTTGTTATTGATGGTAGCCCTTCAACAAGGGGGCTGGTCCTTTTTTATGGCAGGGAGCCTTGTAATTCCTAGGGGCCGCTAGGACTGCTCTCCACTTTCAGTAACAGATGCATCGATGAACTGGCTTCTCAGCTGTGGTTCATTCCTATTGATCCTTCAAGTTTCAAGTGGAATATCAGTTTTTTGAGAAGTCTTTCTGTTGATAACTATTTCTGTGACCAGCCTTGTATAGCTACACATAATCTCTTATGTCTTTTGCTTGCCCCTAGCTCTGGCCTAGGATTTACCATGGTCAGTGAGCATTTGTTGAATCAGCATGTCTTAGTTACTTTCTCATTGCTGGAACAAAATATCTGACACCCACAAGTTAAAGGAGGAAAGGTTTCTTTTGGCTCACAGTTTGTAGACATTTCAATCTATAGTCAGTCGGCTCGAAGGGAGGCAGAGGAGAAACGTCCATGGCAGGGCAGGTAGGAGGCAGGAAGCAGTGAGCCTACCTTCTCTGCCTTTTATTCTATCCAGGCTGCAAGTTTATTGGTTGATGCCACCACACCCAGGGTGGAGCTTCCCTCTTCAGTAAATCCATCATCCATAATTACACTAAACCAATCCATGCACTAATCCAGTTATCACACACCCACAATCCAGTATTACACAGGCTGATCCAGCTACCTCCCAAAAGCCCTACTATGAGTACATGAAGCTTTGGCAAGGGGGACAGCCTAGATGTAAGTCATAACACAGCAGATCAACAGCAAGGTTGTCACCTCAGTCTCGCTAGTAAAGGCCTCCTTCTCCACCTGTGATCACAACACTCACTGAGAGGCAACACCATCAAAGGATGGGTGTCAGATGATTCCCTCTTGCTTGAACCACAGCACAACTGTAACGGACAGAACAGCAGCAGGAGGGCCCTTGGGTGCCTATTACAGATAATATAATGAACATCTTCATTTATAAGTAGAATTCCTAAGTCAAAAGCCATAAAGTCAGCCAGGTGTGGTTATGCACAGCTCTGATCCCAGCTACTTAGGTCGATGAGGCTCACAAGTTTGAGTCCTGCCTGGCCAGCTGGGCAAGATCTTATCTCAAAATAAAATTTTAAACACTGCAAAGGGCTAGGGATGCCAGGGCAAAGGTCTTGTGTTCAGTCCCCAGTACCACAAACAAATAATCTTTTTTAAAGGCATTAACTGTAAAGGTAGATGAATTCATTTTCCATGGTTGCAACAAATTACCACAGTTTCTTTTGCCCTGTGAGACACCCACAAGTTAAGCACATTCAGAAGTTCCATCATTAGGATATGACACCTCTGGGAGGCCGTTATGCTACACCCAGTGTCAGAGGAAGAGTAGGAAAGCATTAAGCGTCCTCTTGAGGGTACACCTGAAACCCCAGCATTTGGGGATGTTTAGGCAGGAAAACTGCAAATTTGAGCCTCGCTTGGGCAATTTAGAAACTTAGTGAGACCCTGTCTCAGAATAGAAAACAAAAAAAAGGGCTATGGGTGTTGTGCAGGGTGAAGGCCCTGAGTTCAAACCTCAGCACTGCCAAAAAAAACCAAAAAAGACTATCTTGAGCAAGTCTGGAAAGTCCGCAGGCAGAAATATAAATAGCCCAAAGAACATCATTCATGCAAGATGGAGAGACAAGGTGGTTTCTCAACTTCAGACAAAATCTGTACAATAAAGATACTGCCCTTGACAATTAGAGATGATGCTGTGAGCAGATTCTCCCTAATATTCACACTGGTTTCAAGCCCAGGAAAGACAGCAAACAACCGAACACATCACTGATCTCTGAAATCCAAGCTGGTGATGTATTTCCCAGAGTCACTGGTGTCAAACAGTGGCAGGGTCTGTCCAATGGTGCCGAGGTATGTAAATAATTTAGACTTCACATCCTTGCTACCCAGTGTTTCTCCAAAGTTTTATTCCATTCTCGATAATAACATAACACTGCCAATTTCCAAGCATTTTCAAAGTCACCGTTTTATCTCCATTTTCCAAGTTTAACAGTCACATATCCCTGCAATCATGAATCATAAACTGCTACACAACCCAGAGAAGCACACAAATACATCGGAGGGAACTAAGCTGGTCCACGTGCCTGGAGTGCCACCTCACTCTTCATCAAAGAATTTCATTCGCTTTCTGGAGGAAACTCTCCTCCTCTCATGCCCACCTCCAGTGAAGGCTGCCCATCATGTAGACCATCTCGTCTACCTCCTCATCCTGGTCTGGGCTATATTAATCAAGCTGAAGCAAACATAGTTACAAGCTTACCCATCTCCCCATGGGGACTGGCTCAGAAGCAGATGCATGTTCTTAACTAAGCCTTAGGGTTGTCCTTTGGCATATTTTAAACTTTGGCTTAGGGAGAGAAGCTCCCTCTGTGTGAGGGATAGGGCTGAGGCCGAGAGCTTGGATATAAGTAGCAGCCAAGCTCTTCTCATTTGCAGCCCGGACACTATTAGGCAAGAATAAAGCCAGTGTGCATGAGGGTGGACTCAGAGATGCTGGGCATGTCTGAGTCCCTGGTCCCCAGCTGCTTCTGCATCTTCCCTCAGTCTGAGAAAGTGCCAGCAAATCCCACCTTTTGGGTTTCTTCCCTCTGCCACCAAAAGAGTACTTGTCAACAAGCAAAAGTGAAGCTTATCTTTCCTTGCTTCCTCTTTTATAGTAGGCCCCTCTCTGATTCTTTTTCCCCTCCTCTCCCAAAGCCACCCGCAGCCAGATCTATGGGCTCTCTAAGGTTTTAATGAGTTGCTGCTCTATGGCTACTCACCTTCAATCAGCCAAGCAGTGAGGAACCTCAACCCTTAAGCACACTGTGAAAGTGTCATTTGCTCAAGCACTGTCTGGGGCTATAATTGCTCAGTGGGCAGAGCACCAGTGAGGGGTTGTGTAAGACACAGAACACTAGTGAGCAAATGAGTCAAGCATGCTGTGTACTCACACCACGGGCCAGTGTGTGAGAGTACAAGCAGGCCAAGCTGGGCCCTGCCCCTAGCCCATGGGGAGAGGCAGAAAAAAACCTACAACTGATTGTCAAGCAAAGGCTACTGCATCCAAAGGTACAAGCAAACAGCTGAATTTCCTTGGACAGGGAATGCCACCCCTAAAGCTAAGAGTGACTCTTGGGCTTAACTGGGTCGCTTCCATCTGCCCTGACAACCTTATCTTGGGTATCTGATTCAACACAGCCTCTGACATTAACATCCCTGGCAACATGCAATCCATGGGCTTGCTGAGCCTCCCTTATCATGGATGCTAAATAAATATTTATGGAATATGTTTGGTTGATTTAGCAAAAATGTTTATTTTGCTAAATAAACATTTTTCAAATATAATTCCCTTTAATCCAGAGGCTAGACAAGCAGACAGTCTTATGACCATGCGGCTCTCCACTTCTCTGTGTTTTGAGGTGTCCAGGCTCAGCTGGCTTATGGGAAGGAGACCCCATGCTTTTTATTTATTGCTTCTTATTTTACTTTTGTGGTACCATGGACTGAACCCAGGGTCTTTGCGCTGAACTACATCCCAGCCCTTTTCATTTTTTATTTTGAGACAAGGTCTTGCTAGGTCTCTAAGTTACCCAGGCAGGTCTACAGCCTTTCAGCCTCAATCTCCCAGAGTAATGGGATTACAGACATGTGCCACCAGATGTGGCCTTTTATTGTTATTGTAGAATATGTTGCTATTCCTATCATAGAAACCAACCCTTCCAGTTTAAAATACTGTGCATCCAAATAAACAAGAACTCCTAGTCCAGCTGACTCTCAGAGCAAAACCAGGTTCACAAGTGTGGGCCAGCCCAGGCACCCCCTACTCCACCCTTGAAATATGAAATATCTCATGCTTTTGCTCCCACACACATTTAGAAGAGTGGGGAGAGAGGCTGGGAGGCCTTTCCGGCCTTTTGGTTTTTCACAGGAATATATTGTGACCTTTCCTTGGCCTTCCATGCATCACTCATGTGCTGGAGACTACAAATTCTATAGAGGAGTGGGTGGGTGGAAAAGTGCTTTGGCAGTGTTCCCAGATCTGGCTGTAACGGGGTGGAGGAGACAGCACCTTACTAATTGGTGAGCACGTTGAAAGCCGGAAGACCCGAGGACAGCAGCTCTGCGAAGCAGACAAGAGCTTGGTCAGCTGGCAAAGAGGAGAGGCGGCCCCACCGGCCAGGGGGGCCTGAGTCACCCAGGACGGGCACCGCCAAGTTGCTGCTGTCAGCTCTCTGCCCAGGGGAAGTGGAGCTCGAACTGCAGACTGAGTCATAATTATTGAAAAGACCCCGGGAACAAAGCTGTAGACAGGAGCCTATGCGGGGGACGGTGTGCCAACCGCTGTTAGCACTCTGTTAGTACTGTTTCCCTGCCTCGGCGGATGGGCTAGTGGGATGCCGTAGCTTCGGAAAACCAAACACACGCTCCACTTGGACATTAGCCCTTGGCAGGCGGTTTTAACCCTGTGGAGCCAAGTGTATTTTGAGAGCCTGGCTTACTATTGATGCTTTATTGTTAATGGCACTCCACAGAACAAGGCTATGTTTTATTCAAAAGATAATGTTCCTGAAATTATCCTGGGAATTGGGAAGTGTGGATAACTTAAAGTTTTAAGTGGCAAAGCCTAGCTGGCAGCAGGATGACACTGTTACTGTAAAAGCTCTCTTTGCAGCTCCGGTTCTGGTCTCAGAGAGAACCCTGTAGGCTCAAGCAGAGAGGTGGAAGTCATCAGATCTAGAGTCAGGACAACTCTGGCTCTGCAGGGCAAGTCACTTTTCTGGTGTCTTGCCTTTGCATTTTTATTTGAAAAGTAAAAGAATCGCTTCTATAAGCCTAAATCAACCACCCCACGTTTGAGGGACTATTTTCTCACCTGTGAAGAAAGGAATTGGACTGGATGACTGCAAGATTTCTTCCAACTTAACACTCCTTGATTGTATAACTTGTTCTATCTGTCCAGGCAGAATATAGATCAGATCTGTCTCCCCACGGCTCCTCAGTCAATACCTTTATTTCTTAAGTGGTTAACAGTGGACCCTTGTGTATATCTAACCTCTTGCAACATCACTGAAAATAAAGAGCTATCAGCTTTTTAATTGGAGGTTCACTTATCCTCTCTCAACATGGGCTTGGAGGGTAGCTGGCAGCTAAATCCCTGGGTGAGGAAGCCGCACCCCTCTTTCCAAGATCTTTGACAGGGATCTTTCAGGCAGAGCTTTCACAGCTTCCAGCACTCCTGTCTTACCCACTGGGATCCTCTGTTAGAAGACCCTACCGTTGCCTGGGGCGGTACCTCCCAGAAGAGAATGCAAATTCCTTTGGATTGCTTGTTCACCCTTGGCTAGACTCCCACTCTTCAAGATTCACTAACCAACATCTATTTGTTTCCCTCACTTTTGTCTGACTTACTATAAACTACTTAGGGTTGGTACTTTCATATCTCTTGCTTTAGGTATCAGCCATTCGCTAATCCAGATTTCCTTCAGGCCACTACCAAACACAGAGCCACCCTGTGAAACCATATCTATGACATAAGCCCCAAACACCTACCCCAGCAGTTGCTTCCATTACATCTATGATGCCTTGGGCATGTTCTGACTCATTTGTGATCCTTACTGAAAGGACAGAACAATGACATCGTTCCCAAGCCAGTAAAAGCCTCTAGACTGTTTCTGAGCTAAAGTTTTAACTAGGTAATAAGCGGCCACCTTGCTTGTGGGAACCCAGGGAACAGAGTGGAAGGATTGCTGGATCTGTTTTGACAGCTACAAGACAACTCTGCCTGAGAGAGGATTTGGTTTTTCTACTGAGGTCATTGGAGGGCAAATGGCTATCATTTCTCAGAGACTACCATCTTCCAGTTCAGTTTGCTACAGTTTTAGGATTTAAGGGAGCTTTGGACATTTTTGGAATTTCTCTAGATTTTACAGGTACAAAAGTAGGATCAGGTTTGTCCAAGGAAATTCTTCTCTCTAAAATGTGTAAAACATCTTGGATGTTGGTGCACATTAGCTCCATTAACTGAGCGCGCTCACCAAGTAAAGCGCCCAACATGTAAAGTGCCCACGGCTCCACCTGACGGGTGAATGGAAGGAAGCTCAGGGCTGCTGAGCGCAGGGCTAGAGACCAGAGACACGAGGAGGAGGTGCTAGAGCTGAGCTTTGGGTCCACTGCACTGAGCGCCTTCTGAGAATCCAACCGGAAACTGGCTTTGGCTTGAGGAAGAGCAGACATAAAAGGAAGAGCAAATGGGGACACAGTAAGAGGACGAACGAAAAAGTCTCCGATTGCGTGCCATGGATTGTGCTGGTTTTTTTCTGTTTGTTACTTCATGTATTTTCATCAGAGCTTTGTGAGGCAAATATTCTGCTTCTCTCAGAAAACTAAAACTAAGGTTAAAGACACTTGACCTTATGCACACAGGTAAGATAAAAAAGCAAAAAAGATCTGGGATGTGCACATGTGTATCTGGCCTTTTTTACTGCCTCACACTACACAACCCCCAGAAATTCCCAGTGAAGTCACAATTCGATTTCTAACCACTGAGACAGAGGAGGAGGACCTCAGCCTACTTTGTAGGGTGCCTGGCCCAGAGGTTGGAGGTGGGGATGCCCACAAGTTGAGGGACAGGGATAGGGGAAGGACATGCTCACTGGGGGACTTGGAGCTGTCCAGCAGCACAGCGGAGCATCCGGAAGGCAGACACCCTGGGAGAACAGGAAGCTGCTGGGTGGGGGCCAGGGCAGTGCCAGAGTCCAAGAGAACCACCTCCAAATGGAAGAGGCAGTGGGGAATGCAGTGGCTGGGGGCGGGGGATGCAGGCTGGGTGTAGGGCAGGGCTGCGTGGGAGCAGAGAGGATTCTGCAAGCTGCCCTGCCTGTATCACAGGCATCCTGAGAACAAGTGCAAGCAGAGAGATCCGGCCCTTCAAGAACCACCTACCCAACCGCCCCCATAAAGATATTACCCAATGCCAAGTAAAAGCCAAACAACGACCAAGTTGGGCCCCCGGATGATGAACACTATCTCTGGAGCATAATGCTGGCCACCTCTGACAGTTATCTTCCTCTAACTGCAGAGAGAAACCAGGGAACGGCTTGTATTGTCTACAGTGCTCTATGTACAATGCTAGGAATTGTGATCACACTTTCCTTACTGGTTGCTAAGCATATTGTTACTAGGCAACAGTACTGAGATGATGCAGGAGGCTGGAGTCCTGAGAGGTGTGTCTGTTAAGAAGAGTTGGAAAGGGGAATATGGAGAAAAGTAGGCTCTGTCGATTGATTTTGCTTTGGCTAAGTCTTCTCTGAAAGAGGGAACATGGAGATCACAATAGGTTCTGCTCTCTTTCACGCTGTGCTATGGAAAAGCAGTTGTCGCGCTGGGGGGTTCAGAAGGAATTTCTAGTGCCAGGGTATGGGAGAGTTCAGCTCAGTGAGAAGAAGATCCTTCTAGCACTAAGAGTCATCCAACCATGGAATGCCCTGTAGGGACAAGACATTTCCAACAGGTGCTCCAAGAAAGAGCACCTTCTTTGTGTAAAAGTGTCTGCAGTACATGACTCTGAGCAGCCCACCCCACTATCCCCAAACCTTTTGTCCATTGGGGACATTTCTGGCCCTTTTTATTGTTCCTTTTTGTTTTTTAGGTGGGTGAGAGAAGACTCTGTGCTCCTTCCCCCACTGCAGCACAGGACAGAAAATAGAGAATTCTATGAGAAGAGGCCAGCGATCCACACAGCCTCTTTCTTGAGCTCTTGTCCATCTGTAAATGGAAGCTGGAGCACTAAGTGGCAAAGTGCCTCCAAAACACACCTCAGCCCAGAGCAGCCAGGCTTGCAGCTGAATCAGGTTCCTTTAACTTTAGAATCTGAGGGAGCTGCCCCCAATTACATGTTAAGTGGAGTTTAAAACGTAAGTGGAGAACTTGTTGCACATCAGACATTGCCTAAGTCACTAGACACTTGGAAACCGAGGAAGGAGGGCACCTGCTGTCACTCAAGGCAGAGCGGTTGCTGTGTGTCTGTACAGGTCACTGGTTCTGATGTGATTGGAAGAGGTGTTGTGATTGAAAGCTAAGGCATGGAAAAGAAGAAAGGGGAAGCAAGAGGAAATGAGGAATACTCAGCAGAAGAAATCGCTCTCCTAAGAAAGGGATGGGACAAGGCTTCCACGGGAGGGACCACTAACCTTGGTGTGAGCCTCTCTTGCTTCCTCACTGTGGTCTCCAGGGCAGTGGGCTCCTGGTCCCTCCATGGACAGAAGCTGTGTGATCTGCAAATGCACCCTCCCGCAAATGTCAGGCCTGTCACAGGTTTCCTTCATCCCCCAGGCTTCAAGTCACCCGTATGTCATAGAATCTCTCTGCCACGTGTCTGCCTCTGGCTCTGACCAGAAGGTTAATTGTGATTCTATACAAACAAGTGACTCAGTCGTCAGAATGTGAGGTCTGCAGTCTGGGGAAGGCCCAGTTTTTCCTCTCAAGGTAATCAGGTCTCAACAGAGCTGTTCTGGGCCACTACGCTCTCCTCAGAATAGACACTTCCTCCCAGTGCTGGGCAGCTGCTTGTCTCTCAGGTTTGTCTGCGTGTCAACACAGGCTGCTCTGTCCCACGGCAGTGTCACCTTTGTTTAAATGTGTGCAAAAGATGAAGAGGAAGCCAGGTGTGGTGGCACATGCCAGTAATTTCAGTCTGGGAAACTTAGCAACTTAACGAGACCCTGCCTCAACATTTAAAAAAATTAAAAGACTGGAGATGTAGCTCTACGTGAAAGCCCCAGGTTCAGTCCCCAGCACACAAAAATAGGGGAGGTGGAAACATGTGTCCTCCCAGGAAGAAAGCTGGACTTGCGTAGGGATTTACTCCATCACATCATCGTGGTTGGAAGATGAGGCTCAAGGGGCCTGGGTGAGTAGAATGGGCTCACTGCTCTACAGGAGGAGGGTACAGGGGGAGGTGGTGAAGGAGACGTGCTCTGCTCTAACACCTTCCCTCTTCCCTCCCTTTCTCCGGTGCAGACCACAGATCACTGGTGTTCTGTCTGGTCTACAACTTCTCGGGGTCCTGGGCGAAGAGGCCAAGACCCATGCACTGCAGTAATGTGGCCAAACAAGAAGTGATAGGAGAGGGAGGGAAGTATGCTCGTGAAGTGAGTCTAGAAGCGGGAGAGGCTGTGGTGAGGCTCTGGAGCTGCCCTGGGCCATGGGGCTGGGAGACAGAGCAGGGGTGGGGCCCAGCCACACTCAGTCACACACACACTTCTGTCTTCTAATAACGTTGCGCTGATACACTGAACAGCTAAGTGAACTGAATACTTATTATGTGCAGTGTGCTGGTGCCAAGGGCTTTTTCAGCACAAGTAGCTCATCTACTTTGAATCTCTGCAAAGCCCCTAAGGAAAAACATTATTACCATCAGCATTCATGTAGGAAGACTGACCGAGGACGAGAGGGGTGAGAGAAGTGTGTGAGGCCCCAAGCCTGGGAAATGGAGGGGCCACCCCTTAAGCCTGAGCCCTTGGTCCCAACCCTCTGATCTAACTCCCTGATAGACTGAAGAATCACTGGGCACAGACGAACACTCCTCCTTTCCACCAAGACACTTACTGCTCCATGTATAAAAGAGGAAAAATGCCAGCTCCAACCTGGTGCTGGGGAGGGAGGACCTGAGGAAACCCGGGGGTGGGGTAGGGCACCCAAAGGAAAAGAGCGATGTGCTTGCTGTGATCCTGGAAAGTGAAAGGTGGGTCGGGAACTAAGCCTGAGAATTCTTCCTCCAACCCTACAGCTTTCCCCACAACGCTCAGAGGGGGAAAAGTTTCTTTGTTAAGGAGAAAGGCTAGAAGCAAAGGGGCAGTGGCAATGGCTACTGAGTTGGATAGTAGTTGAGGGGCATTCTCAAGAATGCCTCCGCGAGAAGCCGACCTGAGACCCCATTTTCCAAACTGAGTCTTTTCCGTGACACTGCCATCGGAGAGGTATACATAAATAGCAAGGGCAGTCAGGCGTGGTGACTTGGTGCAAAGGCACTAGGTTCAATCCTGCCCCACTGCATAAAAAACCCTACAAGAATGAAGGGTAGCAGTTCTCTGAGATGTTTCGGGGCCCTCCAGGACTTCTGAGACTCCTGTCATGCCCACAGGGCGGGGAAGCCCATTGGTCTGGGGGACACCAGTGACTTTGCTGAGAGAGGAGGGAGGAAAGGAGCAAGACCTAAAGGCAGAGTTGGGGGAGAAGCACTACCTCTGGAAGTGCGGAGTGCTGCAGGGAGCAGGAGAAGGTTTGGCTGTGTGTCCACGGAGAATTCTGGAAGGAAGAGTTCTGGGAAGAGCCCAAGAATGAAGGGGGAAAAAGCACAAAAATTTAAAAAGGAAGGATCAATCATAAAATGTAATTCCTGAAGCTGATTTCAGTGCCAAAGACACACATTTCTTGCCTGAAGAAAACATTCCGAATACAGCTCTGGGAGCCCATTGACTCTGGCTCTGGGTTGCATGATCTCAAGGCAAGTTGGGCAGACACCTCCTCTTCCCCATCCCAGGCTTTGGTACCTAAACCTTCAGAACAGGCTAGTGGGGACCAGCATACACAGGGCCTGGTTCGTACGAAGGCCTTCACTGTGGTCTGGCAGGTAATGATGAAACACGACCCCTGTAGTACCCACCAAACGGGCACAAGCAACCAAACTCCATCCTCAGGATCCATACAATTGGGAATATAGTAAAGGATACAAGGAGGCAGATGTGCCAGCAGAGTCTGGGAAAGGTGGAGACGCACAAGTTGGAGAGCTGAACCCATTCAGGTGGAAGGTAGGAATTAGGAGGCCCAAGAGAGATGATCTTTAAGAGAGACAGTACCGTGCACAAAGTCGAGGGAAGCTGACCCAGGGATTAGGGCACTACAGGAAGAGAGAGAGGTGACCCGTGGTAAAACCCAAGGAGACCAGGGTGAACCTTGGAACCACTTCTGGAGCTCTAAGAGTAAAACTAAGCAAAATCGAAGATACAGAAGCAACGGCTGCCTGGATCCAACTGCAGCCAGGTACAGGAGCATGTGAAAAGCTCCAGGGTCAGGGGATCCTGATAACCCACCACCAAGGAACAGAACTGAAAGGCATTTGGGGGCTGTCCTGCAGGCTTCCTTACTTGGTGTTTCTCAAAGCATGGTCCCTGGGTCACTTGGAACCTTTCAGAAGTACAACTCTCTGTTCCGCTCCCCGGATGTACTGACTCAGAAACTGTGGGATTGGAGCCCATGAATGCAAATTCTAAAGAACCTCCAGGAGATTTGATTCTGATAATGTAAGAAACACAGCTCCAGGCTGTGCTGGCAGATCTGGGGGCAGCACGCAGTCAGGGAAGTGGCTGTCACTGCTGCTGGCTCATCACACGGGCTTCCTGTTGGATGTTCTCCAGGAGTTCTTTGCACCTGTGTCTTTCAGCAGCCAATGAGATCCTGTGCACTCTGTCTTAATCTGAATCCCTCAGATGGGCCTCATTCCCATAGGTGCCAGAGACTATCTCTAGATCTCTAGTTTTTCTTTCGACCCTCTCCCTAAAGCCCTTCCAGACCTGTTTCCTGAGCACGAGTTGTGAATGCCGACATTTGCTGGGCTAGGACTGGGAGACAAAGGGCACAGCACTAGGCCCCTGCCTTCCCACCATTCCACTGAGCAAGGCATGTACTTGTGAAAAATAATTTTATCTCAAGAAAACATGTGCCAGGCATAACTGGATGGAACTGCCAAGCGCTGTGGGCGGGGGCGCTGGGGGAAGGTGGAATGGGAGGGAGCCTCTGTCCTTGCCCAATCGCTCTGCCTCCACCACGGTCTTCTCTTCCTGCGCATCCTATCTGTTCCAGCATTCCAGTCCAATTGCCTGTTCCAACTGTTGGGCAAAACCGCATGCCCAGCTGCCCCTTGCTTTCCAGGTAGTGTCCACTCTGTGGATTCCCCACTCCCGTAGAGTAAGCACCTTCCACACCTCCTGCCAGAGACAGGTTTCTTCTTGCCCATCTGGCCAAGTCTTCTGTTCTCTCTGCCCCTTCCCCCACGGTGCACGCAAGTATGAGGAAAGGAAGCAGGAGGTGGGTTCTTCCTTGCACCAGCCTTGGGGGCCAGCCATTGGCATCACCTCTCTAGCAGCTAGAAGTGCAGGTAGGTGCAATGCCTGGCCCTGAAGGTTGCACCTCCCACTGCTGTGCGCTGGCATGGCCCTGTTGACAGCCCCTGGCCATGCCCCAGAATGCCTGTTTGCAAATCTCCCAGCCAGAGCTTCTCTGTGCTTGGCACAAGAGCTCCTTTGGCCTGGGGCCAGCATCTCCTCATCTCCAAAACAAAAATCTGACTCTCTTCCCTGCTTAAAAACTCTCACAGCTGTATGTCCTACTCCCACATATCCCATAGCTTCCAGCTACTCAGGAATAATGTCCAGTGTGAAGTTGCCATGACAGAGAGCCTCTCCGCATCCTGCCAGTATTAACTACACCATGGTCCTGCTAGGCGCAGCCCTTAGAACTGTCCACAGCCTCCCAAATGGACCTCAGTGTCCAGTGTCTTTTTATCTTTATGTAGGCTGGAAAGCACCTCACTATCCCCTTTTCCGCCTTGTGTGCTTCTATCCAGTCTTCAAAACTCTTGTCATGGTCACATCACTTGTGAAACTGTTTTAACTTCCCTTTGGTAAAGTTGCAGTGTGGCTTTCGTGGCATCTACACCACTCTCGGGCAGCACATTCAGTTTCCGTGTGATTCATGCACTGCTATTTCATCTTGAGGACAGCTCCTTGTTCACCTCTGGATCCCCAGTGCTGGCCCATAGTAAATTCAGTTAGCTGTTGGCATCCACAGGGCATTTGTTCCGTGATGATGGATAATACAATCCATGAATGCTGAAATCCCTTGTCTAAAATGACAGAGTATCTGTCATATTTGCATGCTTACATACATCCCCCTATGTATAAAGCGGGATTGAAAAATATGGTGAAAGTGTAATTTACAAAATTATTACAGTAAAAGGGACTGCCATGGGTCCTTCTCAAAATTCTCTCATTTCAAACACACTTATCCCATTGTCCTTGCCACTTTCTGAAGCAGTTCTAGAAGTCCTCTTCCATGAGTGTCTTTAGTTCTGCTGTCCTGGCTGTCTGAAAGCCCTAATGGATTCAAATGTTTACCTTTCACGGTCATTTTCACACTGGGGAAGGGCCAGAACTTGCCCAGGGCCAGATGTGGTGAATAAGGTGCATGAGGACACACCATCATGCTTCTATAAGCCTGCTCTTCCAGTGGATGGCGTTCGGTAGCAGCATTCACTGTGTTTTGTATCACCTCTGGTAAAGACACTCACAGAAGAGGACTTCCAGAACTGCTTCAAGAAGTGGCAAGAGCAATGGTGTCCAAAGTGAGGGGGGAATTCTTTCAGGGGGATTAATGGCAATGTGTCTTTTGCTGTAATAATTTTTTATTTAAGCATGTAATATAGTTTTTGATCAGCCTTTGTACTTTAAATAATCTCTGGATTACTTACAATACCTAATACAATACAAATGCCATGTAAATAGTCATTATACAGCATAGTTAAAGGAACAAAGACTAGAAAGCAAAGCCCATACATGTTCAGTATAATGCAACCGCCATTAGCCCGTCTAGATCTGCTGTTGATTAAATTGGCAAATGCAGAACAGGCAGAAACAGAGGGTTCACTGTAACATGGAGCCTGCTTCAGATTCACCATATCAAAGCCACCAACACCACGATCTTGAAAAGGGAAGCATGACATCAGGGAAGAAGAAGGAATCTTTCCATGCAGATGTTTAAAACCAAGGTAAGCACCCACCTGGAGGACAGGGTAAGACTCAGTCCTAACACAGCATAGAAGGAAGTAGACCAAAACTCGATGGGAAGGATCTGGATGCTCTTCTGATTCACACGGACCTGAACCCCTAATTCCAAGCCCATTGGTGACCATTTGAAAAGGAAGGAGTCCTGGCCCTTTCTCCAGTGCCCTTTGCTGCACCTGCCCCCTAGCCCTCTTCCGGAGTGAATTTCACAGGAATCCACTCTCTGTGTCTGCCATGAAGGCTGTTTAAGGAGTAAGAGTGACCATCACTTCTTCGCTCTCCAAGATCTGAGCCTTTAAAAGTCATCTCTCAAGCAATGGCCCATGTCTGTCACTTCTACGTCTGCCCACAACTTCCTTTCTTATCTTCTTGCCTGATGTTCTTCCTCTTTCCCTTGCACACTCTTGCCCCAGACTCCACACTTCCATTTGCTCACAGATGTCTCCTTGGAGGAGGGCCAAAGGGGAAGAATGCGGAGGGGGTCTCTCTGTGGAATCTGGTGGTGAATCATAGCGACTGTGGTCTCAGAGACAACCAAGCTATCCCAGCAGAGAGGGGCGAAGGAAATAGGACTGGGGACAGCAGTAGATGAGAGTCCCTGTGCTGGTGAAAAGGGCAGTGGAGAATGGGGCCCGAACCGCAGGACATCCTTGTGTTGTGTCACATCTCGAAAGGTCCTGCCCTAGAGACATACACTCCAGTCACAGTGCTCTGTCTCTGAGCTGCTCAACCACATCCAGAAACTGGACACCCTTAGGCTCCCTCTTAATTTGAAGGAATATGATAAAAAATACCCCAAACAACAGAAAATAGTCATCTTTCCAATCTATAACCACAAATCTATTTTTCACATTGTTTTATATAGGGCTCTGCAAGTGTTAATTAAACACCAATGGCAGTTTTCTAAGCAGGAATTAGAAAATCCTGAGTGAAAAGGGTGAGACTGGTGTGGCTACTTAGTTTACTGACTTGCACTGATTCTCTTATTAGTTCATCTGTTTGCTAGTCCATTGGTTCATCCACCCATTCACCCATCCACCCTTTTATTTTAAAATGTCACATATGCTGAAGTACAAAGTGAAGGTCTCCCCCTTCCTGAATTACCTCTCTGAAAGAATTTTGGCAGGCATGATTACACACACCTATAATCCCAGCAGTCAAGCAGCTGAAGCAGGAGGATTGCTGTAAATTCAAGGCTATCCTTGGCTACATAATGAGCTTAAAACCAGCCTGAACTACATACTGAGACCCTACCTCAAAAAAAAAAAAAAAAGAGGAGTTATGTAGCTAAGCTCTTAAAGAGCTTTCTTATTATGACTTGTCCTTTCAATTACCTGATTTCAAATAAAAATCAACAGTGTTGGAAAAATATTAGCCTGAAATTATTTAAGTGGTTTTGTTAGTTTGGTGTGCTTTCAAAGGTCACTTGAATTGGGTTTCTTGAAAAGCAAGAAAGGTACTATGGTATAAATTTATTGAATGCACAGCCTCACAAAACCGTGTGTGTGTGTGCGCGCGTGTGTGTGTGTCTGTTTGTCTGTCTGCGTACATATGTATAGGACTGAGAACTAAACCCAGGGCTTCATGCTTGCTGGAAAGCACTCTGCCACTGAATAACATCCCCATACCAAAGCCAAGTATTGAATATTGTGAATAAATCTTTAGGGGATCATTTTTAAAAGCAATGAATTAAGTGGTTATATTGCAGAAATTTAAAAATGAATACATTCTAAAGGATTTAAATAGATGTTTCTCCAAAGAAGAAATGTAAGTATCAAACATACATATGAAAATATACTCAATATCATTAGTCATCAGGTAAATGCAAGTGAAAACCACAATAAGATACTATTTCATCTCCACTCACATGGCTAAAGTCAAAATTATAGGCAATAATAAGTGTTGCCAAGAACATGGAGAAACTGAGCCACACACACTGCTGCACTGTTGCTTGTATGTAAAATGATGCAAATATTGAGGAAAACAGGTTGGTAACACTCAGAATGTTAAACATAGACACCTTACATGACCCAGCAATTCCACTTTTCAGTTTATAACTAGGGGAAATGAAAACATGTCTGCACAAAAATTTGCACATGAACGTTCATAGTCTTATTTATAATGGTTAAAAAATGAAGATAACACAACTGTTTATCAACTAGTGAACAGGTACGTGACATGTGCATACCCATATGGTAGAATACTAATCATTAATTAAGAAGGGATGAAGTACGGTTAGACACTATGACATGGAGGAAACTTGAATATATGTTACATAAAAGAAGCCACTCACAAAAGGTCATAATATTATATGACTCTATTTTCATGAAATGTCAGGAAAAGGCAGACTCATAAAAATAGAAAGTGGACTAGTGCTGCCGGAGGTCAGAGGGAGGAGAAAAATGGAGTGACTCTAATGGTATGGGGTTTCTTTTTGGAATGATGGATTATTCTGTGGTTAGTAGCAGTGATGGTTGCACAACATTGTGAATACAGTAAAAAGCACTGACTTGTACATTTTGAAAGAGAAAATTTCGTGGTATGTGAATTATATCCCAAAAAAGATTATACTAAAAAATGAACCCCTTCTGAGTTGATAAGAAGTTGCCAACTAAAGCCGGGCGTGGTGGTGCACATCTGTAATCCCAGCACTTGGGAGACTGAGGCAGGAGGATCGTTGCTAGTTTGAGGCCAGCCTGGGCTACAAAGTGAGCTCAAGATCAGCCTGAACTGCTAGCGAGACCCTGTCTCATAAAGACAAAAAAAAAAAAAAAAAAAAGAAGCTGGCAACTGGGGTGATGGTAGAGGCAGGCCCTGAGAAATGCCGGCGGGGGTCCTGGTGATACGAGGGACAGGCACCAAGTGAAAAGTGGGTGAACTACGCCAATGGCTCCTAACAGGGAGAAGTAGGAAAAGGCAGTATTTTTGAGTTAATGTATTATTTTATGTAGCATATGACTTAAAATGTGTGTCACTAAAATAATATATTAAATATTATCCTTAAAAGTTCACATATTCAAATTAGCTTTTTAAAAAGGCTCTCCTTATTGGGAGATGGGGATGCCTTATGCTCAGGCATGCGTTGTGCACATCAACTGCCAACTGTGTGAGAGGCAACAGGCTGTGTCCTTGGGATGTAACTCGGCTCTTGGAACACTAGGTCCTGTCCTCCATGGGGCCTTGAGCCTCCTTAACATGAGATAAAGAGGAGCTCAAGTTTCAGATCATGTTTACAAAAGGTCTGCCACGCTGATAATGGCATCCGTGAAGAGTTTTGCTTATTTTTTGGGGGTCACAGATTCCTTGGAGAGTCAGATGAATGCTATGGGCTTTCTTCCCATAAATATATGCAGGTGCTCAGAGGGGAAAATTATGTGTTTTCTTTCAGAGAGTTCATGTATACAGTCCCCCAAAACACACACAAGCCTTCCAGCAATGTATATAACCCCCATCAAGGTATACAAATCTCTCAAAAATGTGCACAACCTTAACAAGCTATGCGAGCCCTCCAAAAATGTATATGACCCACAACAACATATCTGAGCCCCAACAACACACTGAGCCCCAACAATGTACACAACCTTCCAGCAATGCATACAATACCCCCAACAAGGTGTATGTGCCACCCCTGAATGTATACATTCTCCCAGTCTAAACATCTCCCCAAAATGTATACAATCCTCCAAAAGATCCAAAAACGTATACAATATCCCCAACAAGGCATACAAGCATTCTAGCAATGTGTACAACTATCTATACACTTCCCCAACAATGTACACAACATCCCCAAGAAGGTATACAAGCATTCCAGCAATGTATGCAACTCTCAAATAAGCTATATAGTCCCCCAATAATTATACAACATCTGTAAGAAAGTATACAAACATTCTAGCAATATATACAACTCTCAAAGGATATATACAATCCCCCTATAATGTACACAATGCTCTAAAATGCATATAATATCCCACTAATATGTACAGCCTCACAACAATCTACACAGTCCCCTCACAATGTACATACCACCACAACAATGCATGATATACCCCAATACACACACAGCCGTGCCCCAGGCTGAAATCCCTACTTCAAGGTAGCGCTTCTCTGAAACCCCTCATACCTCCCCATTTCTCCAGCTTTCATCACACACACACACACACACACACACACACAGTGAGCACATCATGAGCCAGAGATCTGGGATAGATCACATGATCTGACCCCTGGAGATGGCTCGAGAGTCCCAAAGGCCACAGCAGAGGACACTGGAGGGCCCAGCAGGCACCTGTCTCCTCCATCTCAACCCTGGAGGGGTCTACATTAACTTGATTATATACTGTGCTTCCACCTAAGATACACTTTGGAGAATGCTTTCCTCCATTAAAACATCTCTGACCCCGTTATTGTATGTTACAAACAATAAGTCTGAATCTAGGCAAGGTTTGGCCAGTGACTCACCCAAGAGCTTGCAGCAGGATGGCAGTGAAACAGCCCTAGGGCTCCCTTGCCTCGTGTCCTCAGGTGTCCCCTGGATGTGAACACTGGCTGGGCGCTGAGTGTTCAGCACACAGGTACAGGAAGTGTCTTTTTAGAGTAAGATAAAGAAGGACAGCTTGGCCCAGAGACCATACCGGGAACAGTGAAGGCGCCCTCTGAAGTGTGAGGAGCTAACACGCACCAAGAGTTCTCACCTCTTGGGCTGGAAGGCACAGAAACCTCACAGTCCAGCGAGTCAGCAAGTGATATGTCTGTGCTCACTGCAAGGCTGAAGTCCAGGTTACTGAAACCGACCAATCCCCTGCCCTGTGAGTTTCTCTCCTGTGTTCCCAAAGCGGTCTCACCCTCTGCTGGGGATTCCTGAGCTCCCCCTCTAGAGCTCTAACTCCTTTCTAGGCAGGAAATCTCTGCCTTTGGGCAAGGCTAGAAAGTCTTCCTGGCCTTGGAGGAGAATTCAAGAGGCTTGGGCTGTGAGCCACGCACTGTCTATGACACCCAGGGCAGGGAATGAGGAAGAGCCTGTCTGTGGCTGGCTCAGGTGAGCCAGTCATGAGTGTGCACAGAATGACAGATCACATTTCTCCGGCTCTGGGAAATACAATCTCCTAGCCTAGGAATTTGAGGGCTCCAGGGAGGAGAAAGAAATAAAAAGTAACCTGCTCTGGAGGAATTCAACCTCAGGTTGAGTTGATAAGTTCTGAGAGATCAGAGGACGCGAAGGAGCCTAGAGGCTACAGTGGGGTTCTCCCTGAAGGAGTATGTGGGATGGGGAGTTTCAAAGGGGGACAGGTCTGATGTTCTAAGCAAGACATGGGACTCAGCAGATATTTAATAGGCACCAGTGAGCACAGCAGGCTGGCTAGGCTGTAAAGGGCTTCCTTTGGAAGTAAGGGGACATTGGGTTAGAACAGTGGGTTATGATTAGATTAAGGAGGGCACTGAATCATAAATTTAGGGGCTCTGGATTTGCCTATAGGCACTTGAGGAGCTTCCAAGGGAGGAAAAGAAGAGAAATTCTTAAGAACTCTTAATATTAGGTAATAAGGTCTGGGCTCCAGTATGGACCAATAAAAAGGGAAAGAAAGAATAAGAGGCATGAAGAAAGAACCTGTGAGATTTAGTGATGAGCAAGACAGAGAAAAGCAAAGGCACGGAGGAAGGGGAGAGAAGGCCACAGTTTCCAGCCTGAGTATGTGGGAAGGCAACGGCTGCAAGAAGAGCTCGGCATGCCAGGAGGGAATGGTTTGGCCAGAAAAGGGTGAAGCTTAGTTTTTGAGCTGCAGGATTTAGGAAACTGAGTCCTACAGACTCTTCGAGTGTAGGCTAAAACAAAGAGGATGAGCCGGGTATGGGGAGATGGGGTGCAGGAACCCCCTGAACCCGAAGATGGACAAGAGCTGGCAAGTCCAGGTGTACATTCCAGACCCAGAGAATGCCATAGGGAGTTCTAGACAGGCTGGCATTTAGCACACACATAGCAGAGGTGAGGTCTGTAGAGAGGGGTGTGTGTGTGTGAATGAGACATGGTAGAGAGAGTTAAGGAGAAAGGCAAATTACGGGCATAACCTGAACAGTCTGATGCTCCCACGGACTCTACTGTTTTCAAACCTGCTGAAGAACCAATTTCAACCCCAAGGAAACAGAAGCCTCCAGCTGAGGCATAGATACTCTCCAGGACACCAAGCCATCCACAGTCACACAAATTACTCAGATACATGGGCCAAGTTATTGGAAAGTCTCCTGCCCAAGCAAATTCAATCTCTCTTCTTTCCAATCCACTTGACACCCTGTGGCCCCAGTCCGATCACAGCTCCTCCATCCAGGCCAACAGCTATCCAATGAAGTCCCACGGCTTTCCAGATAATGTGCAGGCCTTATCTGACTGTCCGTCCTTCTATTGCCCTTTGCCACCCAAGGCTCCACCCAAATGGAGTCACTTAAACCATGCCTTCCACCTCTCTGCTTTTATTTACACTCTTCTTTGACCACAGACACATCACAAGTTCCCATGCTGATCCTACCTGTCTTTTCAGGGCTTTCAAATATCACCTGCTCTAGGAAGCACTGTCACACCTCTCTGCCTTCCAGTCTCACGGCACTTGTGGGCACAAGTTATTTGTCTGCATGTATTAGCTCCCCCGGCAGCCTGTAAGGTGGCTGCTGAGAGTTCTTTGGACAGAAAAGACTGTACCTTGGCAACACAGAAGGTGGGGAAAGGCAAATATACTCAGCCATGCCTACATGAGCTAAGTGAGGCTGCCATATTTGGACCACATTTTCCTGACCCCGAACTGTTCACCTTCAACACCTGTGATGCTTGATGGGGCCCTGTCAGACAAGTCAAGTATTTTTCCCAAGGACCCTGTCAGAGAGGTGGGGCTACTTTTGAAAATGATGTAAAAAGGGAGGCTTGGAAGAGTGGGGACTTCCTCAAGGTCACACCACAGGCAGGTGGAAGAATCCAGGACCCATGCCTCCTGACCTGGAGCCTCTCTCCACTTCCCCAGGCTGCAGCAATGGCTAAGCCCAGGCTGCCATTGTACGGAGCTACAAGTATGGGGCCAGGGGCTGTGATGAGCCCCTTACAAATGCCTCAAGTGACACAGCACACAAGCGACAGCTCTGTGTGCCAGAGCTATGTCTAGGTGCCAAGGTGGAGTGATAGATTAGGATTCAGGAAGCCAGCACCCAGGAACCCGCAAGAAGCAGGAGCTGGGCTGGGAACATTTTGAGCCTGAGCTGAGTCCAGGGGCTGAAGCGGGAAGGTTCTAGCACCACATCCTCCCAGAGAATCAAGAGAAGCTTTGGGTGCTTGAAGAAGTGGGAAGGGGAAAAAGTATGCTGATTTAGAAACTAGGACAAGCTGTGGCTTTAAGTGGCCAGGACTACAGAGGAGGCCTGTCTCCCACGGATGGAGCAGGATCCCGCTGGGAGAACAAAACCCAAACTCAGGGTGAATTTCCAGCAGGCCTGTGAGGAGACCCTCATTCCCTCCCCTGGTTAGGGGACTCACAGAGGCAGGGGCAAGTCCCTCAGCTAGGGAAAAGTAAAAGGGGACTCCCCTAGGCCCACAGTGGGGGGACACTAGACATGAGAGCAGAATTAAACCCATCCCAAGGTCCAGACCAGTGGTGGTGAACCTATGCATGCACACCGAAGCAGGCTGTCGGTATCGCCGAGAGCTCTAAAAGGTTCACCATCACCGGTGGAGTTGCTGGACTCCTTGGAGGGCCTTGCTCTCGCTGAGTGAGCTTGCCAGATTCTGTGAGAGTGTATCTCAGAACAGAAAAGGGAAGAGCTAGAACCCAAGAGGGCTAATATGTTGGCGAACCCCCGGCCAAGGGGATAAAAGGGAAGATGCGTGCTTTCCTGAGTATCGGCGGTTGAGGATTGTAGTAACCATACTGACCAGCTGCCTTAGAGAAGCCCCATCACCACAGCACTGGGCAAAAGGTAGAACTGGGGAAGACGCAGAGCCTATTGTCGAGGCCACCGGAGCCTCCCTGGACAGTCTCCAGAAATAAAATCTCGACAACTGTACCAATCTGCCTATGGTATCTCAGTAGAAAGTGCATCTGCCTACCCAGCCTGGAGTCTGTTCTCTTAATCAAACTGTCATCGTGAGTAATAATTATACCTTGGGAAACAGCAGAGTGACTCAAAATGCTGTCCCCTCCCCCACCCCACCCCTCGCCCCCGCTGAAGCACTGCACACACAGTATGAGAGGCCCAGGAAAGTGGAGCCGCTGCTTTTTCTCTCTCCTCTCAGCTCTCTGAACACTCTACATGGTCATTCGGGTACCAGTGCCTGCTGGGCATCAGCCAACAGTGCCTCAGGAGGCTAAAGCGCTCAGTAGTCCTGACTGTGCTCAAGCGCTGTGGACTAGGAAGGTGGAGGGTGGAAGTAAGTGCTGCTGTACTCACTTGGGGCACGTGTACGAAGCGGCCCTTGGGGATGGAGTCTTTGCCTCTTACTAAGTGGCCTAAAGCCTCAGGAATAAAACAGAGTGCTGCGCGCAAGCTCAGGTACAGCCATAAGTAAATTACAGGAGAGGAGACCCTTATTCAGAACCTACTGTGTGGCTGTCATCAGACTGAACCTTTTAGTTTTACTATAATAGAGGTCCGTAAAGTTTCTGGCTATCCGAGATGTTAAAATATTGGAACAATAGTTCACCTCTCATCAGTACCCACGGATGCAGACCCCGGTCTCCTCCACCCCGCCTCCCTGTGATCCAGTGCACAATGGTGCGACACTGGCAGAGCGGGGGCCTCCCCCATCCTGCTCAGGGTGCATCTGCTCCCATCACTCCCCAGGTGACCACCTCAGAGTCCCAGTCATGGGGTGGGCCTGGGCTCCAGGGACCGACAGACCCTCCAGGCAGGGTCTTCCTAGGGACACGGATTTTCCTAGAGTCTCTAAACAACAGGATATGGACCCAGGCTGAGGGGAGGGGCTAGGCTGACACAGGTAGGAAGGCGTCTGTGCCCGTGAAGGATGGTAATGGTTGACCACTGCACAAAAGATCTCACTCCCTAAAGATCTAAGAGCTGGGCATAGCTGAGCCTACGTGAATTAGGTCCATCCTAGCTAGGGTCATGGTAGGAACAACACCTCCTGAAAGACCGGCATGGTCCCCAAACTGCACCCACATCCCAAATTACTGTGTGTGATGTTATTTTCCTACAGAAGCCACACTGGTCCTATAGCCAAATTCAGAGGATACAAGTCCAGTGACACACTCCCCTTCTGTGCAGGACATTTCATACCTCTGACCATGCAAGGGTGCCCAGCACATCTCATTCGAGCATCTCATCGATGATCACCTCTAACTCTTACGGCCTACAGTCCCTGATAAATGCTGCCTTCAGGAACTAGGGGCAGAATACTTACGCTGGGCAGGGGGTGGCGAGATTCACCGCTGGAAAGAGGGACCATTTATAGCCCAGCAGTTGCTAAAGGGAAACACACTTTCCATTTCCTCTTTCTCTCAACAAATTTTAAACTCCCTCCAGGTTCTCCTTCAGGAGGCCCCTAATTTGTCCTTACAAAGGCTCTCATTAAAGTCAAAACGTGGTTCATGAGGCACCCTGTCTCCATCTATCCCCAAGCTCCATTTTCCTAATGAGGAACTCCTTGTAAAACTAAGAATAACGAAAGCCTAATTTCATGGCACGTTTGTCATATCAGGCACCGTGCTAGGAGTTTCAGCTAATTGAACTTGGAGCTACAACCTCTTTGCCCACTGGCCACCTTCCGAGCAGCAGCAGCAGGTGGAAGGGTGCGGAGGCCCTGTGGAAACCACTCTGTCCTTCCTCCCACCCTTCCCTGGGCTAACCCCACTCTCTCCCTAGAAGCAGAAATCAGCCCCACCACAGATCTCCCCTGACACTTCTGAGTGCTCAATGAATGCAGATGGAAATAACTGAACCCCAAGAACTCTGTGGACGCTGTTTAGATCACCCTCTGTGAAGGCATAATAACAACATGTACCATTTTTTCCTCAGCACTCATGAGCAGTTTACATATAGCATCACATATCATCCCGGATCCTGCCAGTAACCTGGGTCAGTAAGGTCTGAGATGCTGAGAAGGTACCTGGTTTACATGAATTTGAATGCAGATCCACTGGGATCTGAAGCCTAATTTCTTTCTGAGGTACCATCCTCCTCCAGCTGTGTACATGACTGAGGAATTAATTCTTTTATTATCAATCAGCAAAGGAGCCCCAAAGATAGAATCCAACAGGATTGCTTAACAAGATAAATATGTCCCAAGACTGGCACCAAGGCAGTTCCCAGCCTTGCCTTCTGGGCAAAGCATCAACCTCTGCTTTCTCTCAGAGTAGGGCTTCTAGGTAGATATGGGACATCCAGTTAAATTTGGATTTCAGATAAAGAGTGAGAAATGTCTAAGTCTGTCCCAAACACTGCACGGGCCATACTTATACTGAAAGTAAAATATTTAATTATGCTTATTTGAAATTTAAATCCGAGTGTCCCATGTTTTTATTTGGTAACTCCGGCAACTCCACCCTGAGGTTGCGGAGAGGTGAGAGTCTCCTGCTGGGCTCCAGGTCCCAAGCTTTGCTCCTAGAGGAGATGGTATATGGCAGCCTGAGCACAGCTCTCAGGCCTGGGGGACTTGACCCTTTCCTCCGTTTTCCCCCAACCCGTGTCCAGGTTCCCAAGGCTACTTTGAGTTTCCAGGATGCCCCCCACCCTCTGCTGCTTTTGACCTCTGGTATTCTTCACTCTCCAGCCCACGCTGTCTTCCCCTTCTTTCCTTTGCCTGACTAATTCCCATTGATCCTTCAGTTTTCCATTTACGGCTACTTCTGCCAGGAAGCCTTCCGGCCAACCCTGAGTGGCTCTGCCCACCCCGCTGGAGCACTGGGCCCCCCTCTGAGAGGCTGCAGTCACTCAGTCTCCCTGCATCTAGCACCAGCACCCGTCTGCAGGTAGGAGGGCAGTCAGTGAATGAAAGCAGGCTGCCCCGCCAAAGTCAGTTCTCTGGATGTGACTACTTCCTTCCGCCCTTCCCCCGAGTCACGTTCTCACTGAGACACCCTCTTTCTGCCCTCCCCCACCACAGGGTGGGGTACAGGGCAGCAGGAGCTCTTCAGGTGAGCAGAGAGCAGCCTGTGCTTGGTGCGCCCTTGGGGCACCCCTTACCCTTTCATGCCATGGGCTCTGCCTCAGTGGGCTCCAGTCTTGGTGCTGGGCTGTTTAAAGCTGTCCCGCCCCTGTCTTGCAAGTCCAGGCTCAGGCCACTGCTAGGGCAAAACCTGGCCCCTTAGGCAGCTCTTGGGGTCTCACTCCCAGTTTGGGGGTGTGGGGAGCTGCGGGTGTCAGATGGCTGAGGGTTAGGGCAGGTGGCCGGGGCTGATGGGCCTCGGAACATCACCCAGATGCTCCTCTTTCCCCCACCCAAAGCTTTGCCCACGCACAGCCTGGCAGCAGGAGCAGCGGAGCAGCACAGAACTTAACCCCTTCAGGCATCCGAAAGGCAGCGTCCAAACAGCGCTAACTTTAATGCCCAACACACACACACACACACACACACACACACACACACACACCCCACTTGGGCTTCTGTGACCCCCTTGTAGAGCCCCCAGTTTGGGGATCCAGAAAATACCACCGGGGGATGCAAGAAATACTATGGAAGAATGGGGTGGGGAGTGTGACCCCAGGGGGTGCCCATGGGCAAGGAGAAGCGGGGCAGGGCAGAGGTCTAGGGCCAGAGCTGGCGTTGAACTCCAGAGCAAACCGGTGAGTGGTCTCCGATCCGACCTCTGGAGACGGGCAGTCTTTCCGTGCCCCCGAGTGTGGCCCCAGCCTCCGGTGGCCAAGTACATGAAGAGGACAAAAAGGGGGAAACTCCCTTTCGTCGCAAATAAACTCCAAAAATAGAACCCCCCTCCCCCTGCGGGACGCTACCGAGCTCGGGGCTTGCTCCGCTCGGATTTTCCCGACCGGTCGCTTGTTTTCCAGGAAGTCCTGGGCGGGTCCAGGTACCCCGAAAGCCGGAACTATCACCCCCTCCAACCCCTTCCACCCCGGCAAGCCTCCAAGTCCTGACCTGGCTCCGCCGCGGGTCGCGGGAGGGGACTCACAGGGCGGGAGCGTGGACGCCGCGGCGGCTCCTAGGGCTCGGCCAGGTGAGTCGGGGGCTGCGCAGGTACGAGCGGGCGGCGCGGGGCGGCGCGGGCAGCGGCTGAGTAACAGGGCTGACAGGTTGGTGTTTTCCCCCTCCTCCTCCCAGTCTTTAACCACACCCCTGCCGCTCTCCTCCCCACTTCCTTAAAGGGTGGAGTGTGCTGTCTCTGTGTGCCTGCTCCAGCCTCTTACCATAAACTCTGAAATAGTCGCTGCCACCAATTCCCCCGCCTGCCTGGCTGACCTGCGGCCATCTCTGCGTCCCTACCGAGTCCAGATGGGATCCTCAGGTGTTGTGGGAGCCTTGCGAGTGGTGGGTCCCCAACTCCTACGGCAGCGAGACCCCCGCCCCCAACTGCACCTGCAGCCCTAGCGAGGCCACACCTTTGGAGGTTGGTTCCCCGTGGGTCCCATAGCCTGTCCCATGCTTTGGCACAGTACAGTCTCTCCGCTCCCGAAGTGGATCGACCCCCTTGCAGGGTATCTCGTGGAAACCACTTGGGGCAGTGGAACTGGCCAGGTTCCAAAGCACCAAGGACCAGATCCCTGAGCTGGGGCCAGGCAAGGTCAGAGGGCAACCAGCCTGCACCCCACATTGGCTTACTTCATCCTGGGACAGAAAGGCTGGCCATTTCCCCACTCAGGCTAGAGTGGGATGGGAGGCAGGGACTCAGGGGCACTTTGCAGCACTTCTTCCCAGAAGTCCAGACTCTGCCCTGAGTGGGAGGAGGACTTGGGTGATGGTCACTGACATGCTCAATGTTGCTCTCGACAGCCCCCCCCCCCCAACAGCTCTGTTAGTCTCTGCCCGGTGGAGGACCGGGGTCTGGATGCCATTCACAGTGTGGTCCTGGGGGGCACCTTGGAGTTGGGAAGCATCGTTCTGCCTGACACCTGTGACAGCCAGGCATGCACCACTCACTTTACAAGATTACTCTGAATTCCCCATCTCTAAAGAGAAAGTGGGGCCTTGGGTTAATTAACAAAGCAATAAAGTCAGCACTTCTCATAGTGTGTTTATTGGTGAACTATGAGGCGCTTTAACCCAGATGCCTGTCTGTGTGACGGAAAATCAGAATGTGAAGCCAGGGCCACCTGCCCCAGTACAGTAGCTCCCAACCCACCTTTTTCATCTTGCTCACCCATTTGGCATGCCCAGAGGTCAGAAGGCGGCCAGGAGGCCTTGGCGAGCAGAGGCAAGTCCAAGGGAGTAAGTTGAAGTTAGCAAGGAGGGGGTGGGCAATCAGGTGTGGAACTGACCACACAGCAGGGAACTATCAGAGGGCATCAGGCAGTGGGCAGCCCTCCCCACTTCCTGTGTGGACACAGATGGGCACCTCAGTGAGTGCTGGGTTCTGTGAAAAGCTGGTAGCCTGGGAACCAAGAGCAAAGGCACTGTTTTAAGAAAAGATGTGTTTGTGTGTGCTGCCTCCACCTGGCCACACGCATACAGTACAATCTCATCTCTACTGGCCCTAAGTCTGAGGCACCGCAAGTTTTCAAGAGATTCAGTTTTCAGAGGCTGTTGAATTCTTCAGCACTTTTTTGAAGCTCCAAAATCTGGCCTAGAATCACAGGATCACATTTTTTTAGAAATAAAACTATCATGAGAAATTTCCGAGGGTGGCCGATTTTGCTGTCAGGTGTTCTTAGTTTTTGTCTCTAAAAGACTAAGTTCATACATTTCTGTTACTTACCTTTTCATGAGCAAATGTTTTCTTTAGATCAAGACTTTTGCAATTAGATGTCCCATTCAGATCTAATTACCCCAGATCAAGGCCAAAGCCGCCCATTATATGCTTGCCAATGGACCCCCTTCCATCCTTCCCCTTGAGGGTGTTAGGGCACTGCTAAATCAAGAGGGGGGCTGGAGGCAGCCAGCCCCCCCTTGTGGGAAAACTTTAACTCTCAGTATTTCTCTCCTTCCCTTACCTGTTCCACTTCAGTTCCCCTCAGCCACAAAAGCCAAACCCGCCCTCATCCGCTTTGGCAGGACTCTGACAAACAGCTCACCTTGCTTGGGTTGTTCTGGTCCACGAACAACCCACTCTGCTCGGATTGTTCTGACCCTTGGACACCACCCGCCGACAAGAGTTTGAAAGCCCACGCTTTGCCCAGCTCACTGCTGCCTTGGTCTGCTAGGCAGCCTGCTACCCTCTGTGCTGCCCACCCCCCCACAAAGACTTCTCTCATGTCAGAAGGCCTGGTCCGGTTCCATGTGGGTCTCGGTCCTATCAGGCACCAGCTGTTGCTGAGCTTTGGGAGTCACTTGTGGCTCTTGTCCTCAGCTCTCTAGGTTCTGGGAATCCTTCCAAGCATCTTTCTCATGCATCTCGTTTTCCCTTCGTTCCATCATTCCACCCTAGCTCATCACTCTCTTTGTCACTTGTGTGGCCTTTACTGGAAAGATCTTTCCTACCCATCCCCCACTCCTGACCTGGGAGTCCTAACTGGAGCTCAGGAAAGTGCCTGAGGGGATGCACTCTGGGGGTAGAATTGGAAACCACAGGAATGCATGAGATTGTCTAGCACAAGAGTAAAAGGAAGCAAGGAGCTTAAGGTCAATCCGGCTCTCCCCAGGATCTCAACAGCCCATTTTATTGGTCCTTGGGGATTGGCTCACCTTCATCCTCTCTGATACCACAGTTTTTCTGTCCCACTATTTTAAGTGAAGTTTGCAGATTGGGACATTCCTTCCCACAAGTGAAGGGAAGAGGCACAGGTCAGTGGGGTGGGCTCATGAGAAGCTGGAAGTGAAATGCTTGGCTATGAAGGGAACGGGGGGGGGGGGAGCGGTTGAAAGAAGGCTGTTTTGTGATTTGCGATGACTGTCAGCAGAGCAGGCCTCGGTACGCAGGGGAAGGGTCCAGTCCAGAGGAGGGAGGGTGCAGCCTTGGGCATGGGGATCCATCTCTCTGTGCTTGTGCAGCTCACACTCCCACCTACAGTTTTGCTTTCTTAGTACCAGTTACCCATGGTCAACAACAGGATGAGTAGAATACAGTAAGGTATTTGGTTGGGGGGGCCATAACTGTCTCTCATCTCTTCTGTCTAGCATTTTATTATTTGTTTTATAATTCTTACTGCCCTTCATCACCCCCTGCCTTTTGAGAAAAGGGTCTTTCTGTGTAATTCAGGCTGGCCTAGAACTCACTGTGTAACCCAGTCTGGCCTTATACTCATGGCAGTCTTCCTACCTCAGCCCTCCTGAGTGCTGGGATTACAGGCATACACCACCACGCCTGTGTGCTGCTGTTCATCTCTTACAGTGACTTATTTCTAAATCTAACTCTATCATAGGTATTGTACGTGCAGGAAGATCAGTACTCTCTGAAGTTTCAGGCATCCACTGGGAGTCTTGGAACTTATGCCCCTCAGGTAACAGGGGACAATTGTATTTCCTAACCTAGAAGATAAGGAAAATAAATACCATCTGCTCTACCTATTTCACAGGTATTTCGAAGCCCGAGTTAAGTAAGAGATGTGAAAATATTATAAAAATGCTCTAGTTAACTATTTTTAGAAGTGACAGGAATTAAACAGAGTAAAATCAGTGGGAGAGATTACACACATTCTTGCCACACAGATATAATTTGCGATATACAGATATAATTCCAATGTATGCTAAGAAGTTTCATCTGTTATGTGCTTTAAACGGCAGTCAGCACTGAGGCAGATGGAATGGTTCCTACAGTAGTTTGCCAAAAGGAAGAAGAGGCATGGAGAGGGAAATGACTGTCCACAACCACCCATAGTGAAGAGCAGAGCTGAATCTAAATCACTGATGGAATTTCATTTACATAATGTAAACTTACTAGTAGGATAAATGTGACTCTAAAAGAATAGTGTGGTTATAAATGTTTTGAACCAAAAAAGGAAAGACAAAAACTTGTAGGTACAATGACTAAATAATTATAGTCTTCTCTCTTGGAGAGATTTATTTGTAATTTAATCAGGTACAGCTAAATTCACTAAATCAATCACAATTGGGGCCAAAATAAAGAACTTCAAACTATGCCCTGAATTTAGTCAACTCACCAAGGTATCCCTTTCTCTCTTCTTCTCTCAATAGTTCAATCTCATTTTTAGTTGAGCATAGGTTGCCCAAAATATGGACTCCATTTCCCAGTCTCCCTTGCAGGTGTGACATGTGATTAAGTGCTGGGTGGTGGTTCGGGGGCGGAAGCTATGCATGTGACCCCAGGACAAGTCCTGGGGAGTGAGCACACTGTCCAGGACTTTCTCTCCTCCTCCACCTGACAGTGGAACCTGAAGCAGCCATCTTGGTCTATGATGCTGAGAATAGCCCTGCCACATAATAGATGACATCTGAGTCCCTAAGGCCATCCAGCCACCATGTTCACCCTGGGTAAGGCCTGGACCAGGAGAACTTTTACAGGGGAGAAGGAAACATTTAAGTTACTGCATTTAGGGTCCTTCTGTTACAATAGCCTGAAGTGCATCTGTGATAGTTTGATATAAGAAACATGTACTCGGTCATTGCCGGGCACTCCTGGCACACAGCTCTTAAAACCCTTGCAATCTCCAGAATGATGAGTGTCTTTGGTATGCTAGTGACACAACAGGTAACCGAGGCTGCTAAATAAACTTAGGATGGGGGCTGTCTCCAGAAAGACTGAGGAAGGATAAAACGCTGGAACTTGGAAAGGAGAGAGAGGATGAAGGTGATTTGACCCCAGTGGCCAGTGAAATTGTCTAATGTAATCAGTGATGTCTGTGAAGTCCCCCTAAAAACTAAAAGTTCAGAGAGCTGAACATGTGGACATGCCTGCTGGGGGACATTCTAGAGAGAGCATGGAAACTCTGTGACCCTCCTTCCACATCTGGTCTTATCCATCTCCTCCACCTGGCTGTGCACTTACGCCCTTTGTAATAGCCTTTGTGATAAATAGGCAAATGTATGTGAAGTGTTTCCCTGAGCTCTGTGACCTGCCCTAGCAAATTCATGGAACAAGAAGACAGAGTCGTGGGAACCCTGATTTATGGTCAGCCATTCAGAAGCACGAGGCACAAGCTAGGACTTGTGACTGCCATCTGAAATGGGGGCAGTCTTGGGGGACAGAGCCCCTGAATCTGTGAACTATTTCTTTCCAGGTAGATAGTGTCAGAATGGAATGGTATTGGAGGACACCAAACTGCTGTCCCGCACCACAGAACTGGTTGAGGTGGGGAGAAACATACATATCTGGGGTCTGAAGTGGCTGTTCAGTGGTGTTGAGAGTAGAAAAAAAGAAAACAGTGTTTTTCTTTTTCCTTCAGAGAATCCTAGTATGTGACCATTTAGCCTGTTTTCTTCCAGATACACATTAATACAGAACCTCAAGGCCCTCATCTAGAAAATGGGGTTTACTTACCTTCTAGGGTCATTGGAAAAACTAGGAGTAATATGCACAAGAACTACAGCCAGTGCTGTAGCACACAGATGGTGATTGATGGAGACTATGGCTTGTTGTTATAACTTATAAAATGAGTTCATGAAAAGAAATGCCCCAAGATTGCTTTCAAATGTTTAAAATTCCACTTCATCTTCTCTCAAAAAAATGTGGAGGGGAAAGATGGAACAAAAATAGCAAAATGATAATGAGTGACAGGCATGTTGGGCTTAATTATACTATTCTCTCTTAAACATTAAATATTTTTCAAAATGTTAAAAAGTTAAAATAAATGAAAAGATAAGATCTCGCCATCGAGAAATAAATGAGAGGAGTATTGTGGACATCATCCAACATGCATTGCATTAAGAAAAGTAAAGATATATGTACGTCATTGAGAAATTGATTTGGGTTCCTAAGAGGGCCAATGAGATGAAAAGACAGAAGTGGTTTTTTTTTCCTCCATTAAAGAACAAACAAAACATGCCTCAGTGTCAGAGTCCACATCCTTCTCACCACACTGGGCAATGCCTCTGGGCCACCGTAGCTCCCTGGGTGGTTGTAGGACTGTGGCTGCAGGATGCTTCTGTGGCTGTGAGCAAGAGGAGCCTGCCCTGTTGTCCTGGTCAACCTGAGTCAGCTCTGTAACTTCTGTGACTTTGGTCTTCTTAGGTCTCAATCCCTTATCCTGACCTGTGGGTGGGCTCATCTCATCCCCCACACCCATGCATAAGCTCTGATGCAACCATGCGATTTATAGGAGCCAACACTGTTGACTTTGACAAATTTAGCAATCATTGCTTTCCAGTCCCAGCCCACAGTGTGCTGAAAGCGTCAACTAGGAAGCAGAGGCAGATCGCTTCAGGCAGAGGCACTGTTGGTAGTAAGAACCTCCAGCAAGCAAGGAGAGGAAGCGCCTAGCAAACACAAAAGCCCCCAGAACACAGGCATCTGTGGCTGCTTACAAGGCAGAGACAAAGAACCCTACACCTTTCATTAACTCTTGAGAGAATCACTCCATTAAGGAAAGTCCTTACTGTCTATTTTGTTAAAGCACAAAGAATAGTTTATATTGTGCATCCTTTATTTCAGAGGAAAAAGAACACAATATGAAAATGTTCTATTCAAAATAATTGCAGTAGATTAATTGACTGCTTAAAAATAAATTTCAGGAAGGTGGAAAATCAGCTTCAAATTTATTTTGTCCAGTTACCAGGGAGCCTGTCTCTTCCAGAGTGTTGGACCACTGTACACCTTTTATAATGAGCAGAAGCCCTCTGTGACCTTCACTGTGGATGACCTAAACAAGAGGTCAAAAACCCAAATGCTCACAGGGATCAGGTGGGCAAAGCTGGTTGGATAGGGACTGTGGTAAACTTGAGAACAAATGTCCCTCCACAGGAAGCAGCTGCTATTCTGCTTGGAAGTCTATTGCCATGCAGGAAAGTAAGCTGGGTGTAGCCAGATCTTTTTTTTTTTTTAAAGCAAAGGCACAGCCAGGCATGGTGGCACATGCCAATAATCCCAGCATACTGCACAGTGAGTTCTAGGCCTGCCCGAACTACATAGCAAGGCCATGTCTCAAAAGACCAAAATAAATGAATAAATAGAAGCAAAGCGGACAGTGACTTATCTGAAAAGGAAGTCATGAAGAAAACTCCCTTTGTAACAACATCAAAAAGAATGTACTTAGGAAATATGCAGGAATAAACTCAACCAAGGAGATGAAAGACTAGTATACTGAAAGCAACAAAACATTGCTAAAAGAAATTACAGAAGACATAAATAAACGGAAAGACACCCCATGTTCATGAATCAGAAGACTGAATATTGTTAAGAGGTTGATACTACCTAGAGAAATCTATAGATTTAATACGGTGCCTGTCAAAATCCTACCAGCACGTTACATAGAAATAGAAAATACCATCCTAAAGTTCAAATGAAATATTATGATAGTAATCAAAATGCTATGGTACTGGTGTGAAGAGAGACACACAGACCAATGGAATACTACAGAGTTCAGAAATAAGCCCTAGTATATATGATCAGTGACTTTCTATGAAGGTGTTGAGATGATACCATGGAGAAAGCAGGGTCTCTTCATCAAATGGTGTTGTGAAAACTGGATGGCCACAATGTGAAGTATGTTTTCCTTGTACCAAGTGAAAAATATAAATCAAGACATATCAAAGACCTAAATACAACACATAAACTATACAGCTCTTATAAGAAGGCATAGGGAAAAAGCTTCATGCATTTGGATTTGTTAGTAATTTCTGATATGAGGCCAAAAGCACAGGCAATAAAAGTAAAAAAAAAAAAGGGACTTCACTGAATTTCAAAACATATTCATCAAAGGACACAATCAACAGGATGAAAAGTCAACCTGTGGAATCAGAGGAAATATTTTCAAGTCCTGTATCTGATAAGAGGTTACAACAACACAATTTTTCATGCGAAAAAATTGCAAAAGTAGAAACCTAAATTTTTATGTGAAATCTCCCCTTTTTTAAACTTTAGCAATTGTCCTGAACCTGTAGCTGCCTGCCTAACAAAGATGTGCCCCTGTATGACAGTAAAAATGCCAGAGCCCCGAATGTGTCTGAGGGACCGCCCTCTGTTTGCCACGTGACTGGTCCAAGTTGATCACGCTGCTCTCACTTGTCCTGCCAGTGATGAATGTAGAGGTGGACATGCAATTGACTTCTGACGAATACAGGGTGAGAACACATCTAGAGTGTTTCAGGGAGGTTTCATTGTTTGATGTTGGGTCATCACAGGATAAGATGCTTGTGAAGGAACTTCTGATAACTGACTCTATTTTGTCTCTCTCTGACCTGTTTTTTCTGATTGTTCTTTCTCTTGATCTATCTTAAATTCCAGGATCACACGTCTAATGAGTAAGCATCTTGGCACAGAAATCAACACAGCCCTCAGCAGTGGCTGTTTCCTTGGGGAAACTATGCGAGGGGCTGGGGATAGAGCTCAGAGGCACAGCATCTGCCTGCAAGCACAAGGTCCTGAGTTAGACTCCCATTACAAAAAAGAAAAGAAAAGAAAAAAAGCTGGGCATGGTGGCACATGTCTGTAACTCCAGCACTCGGGAGGCTGAGGCAGGAAGATTACTGCAAGTTCAAGGCCAGCCTGGGCTATAAAGTGAGCTCAAGGCCAGCCTGAACTGCATAGTGAGACCTTGTCTCAAAAAAAAAAAAAAAACCAGACTCTATGTGATCCATCTCAGGATAATGACCAACCAGATTATGACCTGCCCAGGATTCCTTACCAACATAACAAACCCCTTAAGTCTTGCTTCAACGCTACTGTTGACAGCTCTAAGATGGTCTTTAAACTTGTATTCCTGTGTGAACCCATTGAAAATAAATTCCTTATATCATCATCATACTTTTCCATTGGATTGTTTTCTTGGGGTGCAAAGCTGAACCTACTCTGTGGAGATCCCAAGAGTCAGGCCTCTGGCCTAAAGTTCTAACACCTGGAGCTGCTGTAGTCATTTCCCAACCAGGAAAGCCATAGGCAGATTGAAAAGAGAAGAGTCTGAGGCTACAGACATAACCAGCTGGGGCCTTTTTTTTAAATCTCTAAACTTGCTGTTATGTGAGATAATCCATCCCTTTATTGCTGATATTGAGTGTCATGTATGTATTTGTAGCTTTCAAGAGCATAATCTATACCAAGTATGAACCAGATAAAATGTCTGCAGCTAAATCTGACCCAGAGGGGCAGGGAGTTTACTATCCTGGGCATTTCTCTAGTCACTGGCACTAAGTACTGTTTCATGAAGTTCGCTTTGTATTATTTGGACCAACTAGGAGTTCCTCATCCTCCTCGTTTCTATGGTTTAAGCCTTAGAGAAGCTCCACACTGTCTCTCTGTTCCTCATGAAGAATCAGACTACAGTGACTTCCTCACTGATTTCCTGTTTCTGAAGATGCTATTTCCAGCCCTGCAACCATCCTGTTCACTTACAACTCTCCTTATCCCTGTAATATTGTATCTGAAAACCACTTTGTCTGATAGTAACACACTGCACTATCTTTCCTTCGATGAGTATTAGTGTACTGCATGTTTCTCAGTCCTTTCACTTTTATTTGTATGTTCATATGTAGAATGGGTTCTTTGAAGGCAGGATATAATTAGGTTTTGCTTTATGCAGTCAATCTTTGCCTTTTATCTGCAGCAGCCACTTTCTAGTTCACTGCTTTAAAATGAAAGGAAAAAGGTCATTCCTCCCTGTTAAAGAATTAAATTCATGTTAGTGTTCTTTGAGAAGGGACCTTTGGAAGGTAATTAGGATTGGAAGAGACAGCATAGGAGGGCGCCCCCATGATGACATCATGAAGAGGAAGAAAGACCTGAGCCAGCATGCATGCTCTGTCTGGCCATGTGATGTGCTCTGCCATGTTACAGTGCAGCACGGATGCCAGCACCAAGCCAGTACCATGCTCTAAGACTTTTCACCTTCCAGAACTGTGAGCTAAGTACTTACAAACCTCTATTCTTTAAAGATTACCCAGTCTCTGATACTCAGTTGCAACAGAAAACATACTAAGACATAAGACACTCTCTTTTATCTCTGTACCTAAGAATTGTTTTTCTAACACCACCTTAAAAATTATCATTCCTTATATAAACTCACATAATGATGGCAGGGAGTTTGGAAATCTGGCAGTGTCTGGCTCAGGGTATGTGATGGGGAATTTAGAGGTAGTAAAAATGTAACCCTGTCCTAATCTGGTACTGCCTACATGACATAATTTCTATTCCACCCTAATCTTACTTATCTTTAAGGGCAGGATGCCTGAAGAGCAGAAGGCCCTGTTTAGGTGGGCTAACTATAATTGGTTGGTTCTAACGTGCCTGGCTGCCAGGGTGACTGCTTGACAGCTTCTAACTCCATTGTAATACAATCTGCATGCTAATGACAGCCCCACCAGCCCATGACATTTATCAGTTGCCGTAATGATTGCAAAAAAGGCAGGCAGGCAGATGAGTAAGCAAGCAAGCAGACAGGCCCAGAGAGGTGGGGCCCAAGTTCCTGGAGGATCTCTACCAGGGAGATGTTTCCCAGAACATTCTTTTTCTTTATCAGCCTATCCCTCCCCTTATTTCCTTTATCCTAGGTCTTTGACTTCTCTACCCCTAAAGAAACTGATTCCTGAGACTTTCTCCTAACTTCTATGCTTCAACCAAGAGTAAACCTTGACTTATTGCTCAGTTGGGGCTTGATCCTATCTATTGGTTCTGTAATTCCAAAAGGGGAAAAAGGACCAAGTTTGGGGTTCAAACTGGTAATAAGAACTTTCACATTAATCTTTTACAGTAGTTTAACTAGTGTACAAAGGACTCTGACATTCACTAAGTACTTCTGAATCATTTTCTTTCTATTAAAAGAAGAAGCAAAAGTTGGTGACACATGGATTATAGTCACCAAGATTTCTTTTTGCTTATTTCTAGGTAAGTCTGGTCACCCTCTTTCTATTATGTAAAGAGCAAGCCAATTTCAGAGCATCTGATCTGTATAAACTTGAAGCAAACAGTTTTGCTTAAAATTGTTTTATTTTATGAAAAGGTAAAATTTCATAAGAGAATAACAAGTTAATACACTTTGTATCCTTATTTTCAAAGTAGTTACTCAGAATACAAGACAGCAACCAAAAAATTCTTACGAAAAAGAAAAAAATATTAACACAAAAATTTTCAATGAACTAAGATAAATTAGTAGTATAGATGAAACAAATTAAATATATTGAAATAGTTTTGAAACAATGGAATATGTAATTTGGAGAAGTATTTGAACTTTTCCTTACTAGGATTTATGTCTCTTCTATTTTGCTTTTTGTGCATGAGCATACATACATACAGTGCAGGGGATATAGCTCAGCAACACAGCACCTGCCTGGCAAGCCTGAGGTCGTGAGTTTGATTCCTGGTACCAAAAAACAAAAACAAAAACAAAATCATACATACAGTGGTACAACAGTTTATGAACTTAATTTTTTCTATGATTTTGGGGAAGATGGCTATGGTCATGTTTGTCATCTGATGTAGAGTTTGAGAATGAAAGCAAAATTTTGTTAAATGCTTTTGTTTGCAAACTGTTCGCAAACAGAAGCATTTGTGAACCCAGGTATTACTACATATAGCTTGTGTGTGTGTGTATTTGTCATATAAGAGAAATCAGGCAATATTTGAGCTTGTGTGTCTGACTCATTTCACTTAACATTATGCTCTCAAGTTACATCCATTTACTTACAAGTTTATCTCCCTTTAGTTCTACCATTTTGTTTTATAGTTGAGGAAAAGAAGTCAGAAGAGTAGTACTGTACTAAGCCCCAAAACATGCCATTGACTAGTGCTACCGCTTAGAACAGATCTCTTCCATATTTCCATGAAGGCTGGAGAACCACAGTGAGAGTGGTGGCATACGCCTGTACTCCCACAGCACTCAGAAGCTGAAGATCACCACAAGTTAGAGGCCAGCCTGGGCTACATAATGAGTGCAAGGCCAGCTACATAGAACCACACAGCACCCTGTCTCAAAACAAACAAACAAAAAAGCTGGAGAACCTCATTGGTTTAACATTAACCTTCGTATTAGAGGTTAAAAATATATATATATTAATAAGTGCTCTTCATCTTTCTTTTGATTTGTGTTCTTATTCAGAGTCTGTGGTAAAACACCAACAAAACAAAGAAAATCTGTTAAGAATAGATACCAATACAGACCATCTCACCAAGAAAATGGGACACATGTAAAAAACAATGAAAGAAAATGAGACCAGAGACAAGATTTTCCAGAGGTTCCTGGAATACAGGGTTTATCAGTTCTACCTGTGGCATTTTTGGATATTGCTGCTAAAATTAACTTTTGAACCAGTAACCATAATTGGAGACCTGGGCACTTGTTGGGTGGGTAAATATAGGACGAGGTCTCTCAAACTTTAGTGTATATGAGAATCATGTGTAAATGCAGGTTCCTGGGCATGTCCCCCAAGAGGTGAATAGAAGCAGCTGGGCCCAGGAATCTGCTTTATTTGGTGGTACTGGGGATAGAACCCAGGGCCTTCATACTAAACTACACTCTGGTCCTTTTCTCTCCTTTTTAAAATTTTGAGACAGGGTATCAATAAATCTGGTTATGTTGCTGGGTTCTAATTTGTGATCCTTCTGCCTTAGTTTCCCAGACTGCTGGGATTACACGTGTGTATCACCATGCACTATGGATACCGTAATCTGCATTTATAAGGTTCCCCAGGAAGCTAGGCATGTTGGCGTGCATCTGTAATCCCAGCACTTAGGAGGCTGAGGCGAGAGGATCAGCATGTGTTTGGGGGCAGCCTAGGATACTAAGTCTGTCTAGACTCTATAGCGAGATTCTGAGAAAGGAAAGTATTATGGCTTGTGTCTAGATGTTACCCTAAAGCCTCATGTACTCACAGTTTGGCCTTTTCAGAGGTGGCAGGATCTAGCTAGAGTGTGTGATGCTGGGATGGAGAGTGTGTGATTATTCAATTAGTCCACTGATTGAGTTGGCATGGCTGTGGGAGTGGATAATGGGAAGACCTTCCCTGGGTGTGAGTGCTGCCCGCCCTAAAGGCAGGTAGCCTGGACAGAATATAAAGGACAGAAAGAGGGCTACTGGGGTTGTCTGTCACCGCTTGCTATATGGCTGCTTTGCTGCCTTTCACAAACTGTTTCTCCTCTGTAAACCTTGCCTTGGAGCCAGCCAACTATGAACTGAAACCACTGCCAAGTATGAGCCAAAATGAACTTTTCTCCTTTAACTTCGGGTGTCACAGATTTTGCCTCGGCAATAACAGTAACAAAAAAGAAACAGAGAAACTGTAGGAGGGCCATAAATTACATATAAGAAAAAGAGAGCAGTAAGAATTAGATACTCATCTTGGAGAAAAGGCCTATTCTGAAGAAAGAAGGTATAAAGAACTGTAAAGGCTCTGAGATTTTACTCTACATCCAAGTCCACAAGGTAGCAGGCTGCAGATTCATGGATACTGGTAGAAGAGATGAGACTCCTGGGTCAGAGAACAAAGGCCAACGTATTACTAAAGACAGTCAGGACATCGGTGGAGCCAGTTTCCTCAGCCTCATTTCCCACAAGTCTAACATGGTGAGCATCCATACCGCAGGTTGCATTACAGGAAAGAAACCGAGAATCTAGGAAACCAGGATGTTAAACAATTGTGGGGGTGAAATCCACTAGATCTTTCCCTGACGGGAGACATTATTTCTACCTTTCAAAGCTGTTTACCATAGAAACATAAAAAAAAAATGTGTCAGGGAAAGGCACGCAGGATCGTGATACACAAGTCGCCGATCAGCAGAAGCCAGGACCGGAAGCGCGTCAAGCAAAAGGTATCTTAGATCTGAAGGCTGTAAAATCATCCCACTGAAGCACGAATGGGGAGCCAGACAGATTCTGCTCGCCGCTGATGGCAAGAGTTCAGTGCAGTTCTCAGTTCCCCGAGTTAACTTTGCTTAAACCCTTCATTCCCGTTTCTGAGGGGTCCTGCCTGATTTCATGAGCACTTTTCCATTTTTTTTTCACTTTAATTTCCAGTACATCATGGAGACGAGTATAGCCACTTTACTCACGATGAACAGGGTCGTGAGACTGTGAGTTATCACCCCAGGCCAAGAACCAGTGCCTGTCACTACCCTCTTCCCTCGGGGGTTTCCCCGTGGCCAGGGTAAAAATGACCAAAGCAAGAAGGCTACGGAGCGGACGCATCACCAAGAAACCACTAGCTCTCGGGGCTGAGGTCACTAACGTTGCCTTAAGAACTCGCCACTACCTCAGAACAGGGAGGTTAAGATCTCCACTTTTTCGCACCCCGCAGTCCTGAAATCTCCAGGGACTGGTTAAGGGGTTCCTAGACTTCACCTCGAGCTGCAAGGCGTAACATACAAGTCTAGCGGAACCCAAGCCTTCTAGCGCACCTGGGAAGATTCTTCCGTTCTCACATCAGCGGAAGTGGGGTGGAACCGCTCAAGCACGCCCCTCACGATTGGCCAGCGCTGCCGTCGCTCAGCGGTCCAACCGGAAGGGGCTAGGCGACGTCCTGCTCTCCGCAGCTAACCGCCAGAACAGTGGGAGGGGCCGGCCTGAAAGTTGAGGGAACCGGTTGTGGAGGCTATGGAGTTGAGTCCAGTCTCCTTGTCTGGGCCTTCCGGCTCTTTCAAGGAAGAGCTTCTATGCGCCGTCTGCTTCGACCCGTTCCGTGACGCGGTGACGCTGCAGTGTGGCCACAACTTCTGCCGCGGGTGCGTGAGCCGCTGCTGGGAGGTGCAGACGGCGCCCTCCTGCCCGGTGTGCAAGGCCCGCGCGTCGCCCGGCGACCTGCGCACCAACCACACCCTCAACAACCTGGTGGAGAAGCTGCTGCGGGAGGAGGCCGAGGGCGCGCGTCGCGCCGGCCACCGCTCCCCGCGCCTCTGCCGCCCGCATCGCGGCCAGCTCGGCTTCTTCTGCCTGGAGGACAAGGAGCTGCTGTGCTGCCTGTGCCAGGCCGACCCCCGGCACCAGGGCCACCGCGTGCAGCCGGTGAAGGACACTGCGCACGACTTCCGGGTAAGACACGCCCCGCGCCTTCCGCGCGGCACGCTCCCGGGACAGAAGCCGGACGGACGGCTCAGCTTCTTGGGGCTCCCCGGACCCCTGCCTCTCCGATTTGGGCCTCTACAGCGGTGGGAGGAGAGCGGGAGACCTAATGAGAGCTGAGGCCCCTCGGCCTCCCCGACAGCCCCGTCCCCCGTGAGCCCAGTCTGGCACCCCTTTTGCCGATGGCCTGTGGCCCGGGTCCCTTTGAGCAGCACACGTGAGGCTGATGCAAGCGAACCTCGAGCTGGACACACTGAGTTTACAGTGGGGCAGGAGCCCAACGCCTGGTCTGGATCCCAGCCCTTAAGATTTCCCCAGCACAGGCGTCACCTTCCCGAAGTGGCACCACGGTTTGTGTGGCAGTGGGGCGAGGCCCCTGGCCCTATCCAGCGGTTTTTATTCTGGATCGCTCTTTGAGCAGTCTAGTGCCTGGAGTTGCAGTGGCTGTAAATAAGGCAAGGAACAGCTTACAGAGCGAAAGTAACATTTGGAGAAGCCTTTATTGTGGGAAGGAAAAATGATCAGAAAGTAAGGGTTCAGCTGCCTCAGAATTTTTTAAAAACATTTGACCTTAGCCCTTAGAAATACCACTGTACTCTGGCACTTTTTGTTACTATATTTTTAGGTTAACGGTGTTGTCTTAGTTACTTTTCTCTTGTTGCTGGGATAAAATACCCGACACCCCAAATTAAGGAAGGAAAGATTTATTGAGCTTACTGTTTGTGGAGGTTTTGGTCTATAATCAGATGGCTCCAAGTCAGGGTGGGATGGAACAGGGACAACATTTCAAGGTGGCAGAAGACAGCAGAAGCAAAAGGAGCAGAAACGGCGGGGGAAGCAAGTCTCTTTTGCTCCCTCACGTCCCATGAAGTTGTGCACCGGCTCTTCTACGAGCTGGGGGTGCTTACAAAGCAAGGACCCCGGCCCCATGCTGACTTAAACACCTAGACTTCTCAAGTTGACACAACGTATCAACCACTATTAAGTGTGAAACACTAAATTTATTAATCGCCTTCTATTACATAGGTCAGAGCCACAGTTTGGAGAACAGCTGGTTAGCTCACAGGAAACCAAGTTTATTGAAAGAGAGGTACTTCAAGGACCTCCAATACATGGCCTGCATGATTCTTCCTCCTCTCGTTTTACAATGCTTTTGTAAGAAATGTCAAATTGATTACAGTTTCATACATGTTTTGACACAGTTCAAGCGAAGGGGCATGTAGGGGTGTTATCACTATGCATGTTTGGATGAGTATGCCTATTACTCCTGCCACCATACTTGTTTAGTAATGGTCCAGAGCAGTGCTTTTCCCATATCTGCTGGCTGAAATGCTAGGTCCTGAGGTCAGGAAGCTGAAGCACTGGGTACCCTGGGGACTGCAGTGCTGGTGGGGAATGGGGTTGGCTAGGTCCAGATCAGGAGATGGACAGGAATCAAGCTAGGAACATTCAGGCAGAAGACAAAAACGGGGACCTGGCTGGGGTTTAAGAGCAGTAGGCCACGCAGCACACAGTCTAGAGACAGCTTTCTGTTAATCAGTAGGTACCTTGTACTGCTAGGTCCCAGGGTGTTCTGGTTTATATAGCTATCCCCCTAAAACCTCATGTGCGCATAGGTGGGGCTTTTCTGAGTGGGATGGGGCATGGGATACTGGGATTAAGGGTGTGTGATACTAAATTAGTCTACCTATTAGAATTAGCAGTGGATGGAACCCTCACCTTAGGTGTTGGTAGCACCAATCAGTAGGCTTATGGCCTGGATGAAATGTAAAGGGACAGAAAGAAGGCAGGTAGTTTGCTGCTTGCCACCTTCTGCCTGCCACGCCGTGAGCCGGTTCTCCTCTTGAGAGCCCCTCTGCTGTGCCACCCTGCCTTGGAGCCAGCCATTTATGAACTGAAACCTCTACAAACTGAGTTGAAGTAAACTTTTCTTCCTTTAACTTGTCAGTATTTTGTTTCAGCAACAAGAAAAGTAACTGAAAAAAAAAGTAACTTGAGGATATGAGACAGACAACAATTTTCACCCACAGGGACTTTGCAAAAGAGACCTGAGGGAAGTAGAGGTGTAGGTCACTAGGGTGACGGTTCAGGAGGAGGCAGCAGCATGTGGAAGTGTTGAGAGGTGCAAAGCCTGACTGGCCAAGTGCCACACAATTTCAGAGTCGTTACAATGGTAATGGAAATGCAGGCTCAAATCTTACCCTTCATCTTAGAGTGGACCAGCCACAGGGTTTTGGTCCCAATCAGTGGGCAGTTGTGGCTGAGAGGTAGGGAGTGGTCTAGTCTTGGATCTGAGGAGTGTGCAAGCTGAGTGTAATCAACTTGATATAGAGTGTGACTCACTCATTTACCAGAAAGCCATGGTCTGAGGACCCTTCATGTTCCATGACCTGCTTGCGGAGTTGAGGCTACCCAGGTCCTTAAGTCAGAGCCCCTTGCCTTGGAATTTAACATTTTAGAGAGGAAGTCAGAGTCAAAAGACAAGTTGTGACATGTGGTGGTCATGGGAGAAGCAATGTGGAAATGCTACCCCCACCTCCAGATGGAAGAGGCTGAGTCAGCAACTGTGCTCTATTGGCTGTGGGGAGCTCTGAAAGTTTTTCAGAGGTGACTGTGTTGAAAAGATATATACTTTTTTTTTTTAAATCATTTTATCCCAAGTTTGAGGTCAGTCTGATTATCAGAAATAATAATCACATGGGCTAATACTTTTTGAGTACTTAGTTTGTGCTAGGTGTTCTGAAGTATGTACATGTTTAAAAAATTTAATGTTCACAGAATCCTAATACTATATGTTCCTATTACTGTTGTGATAAATTGGCACAAACACAGTAGTTTAAACTTATAGCTCTAAGGTTAAAATTCCCAAATTCCAGGTGTTGACAGGGCTATATTCCTTTTGGAGGTTCTAGAGAAAAACATATTTCCTTGCCTTCTCCAGCTTCTGGAGACCCTCTGCTCTATCTTTAAAGTGTGTTATTCCAGCTTCTGCTTCTGTTGTCACATTGACTTCTTCGGCTGATGCTGCTAGTTCCTTTTTATAAAGCCCCTTGTAATTACGCTGGGCCCAAACAGATAATCCAGAGTATTGCCCATATCAGGATCCTTAATGTAATAATATACAAAGACTTCTTTGCCATATAAAGTAATGTATTCATAGTCCACATCTTTGGGGGTGTAATAATATACAAAAACCTTTTTGCCATATAAAGTAATATATTCATAGTCTACGTCTTTGGGGGAAACATTTTTCAGCTTGCTGCATGTAAGTACTGTTATCCTCATTTTACTATATAATGTTACACAGTGTAATGACACTGACTCACAGAGAGTAACTAGTCCCAAGTTACAGAGCAAGTAGCTATAGTCTTCACCAGGGGCGTTGTTCATCTCCTACTCTGGTCATCGCCTTTGGGAGTGGCTTCTCTCATCCCTGCTGGTGCCTTGTTTGCAGAGCTCTGTGGGCAGTTGGCTTTGTAGATGTTTAGGGGTCTGGGTGGCTATGGACCACTGTCAGTGGGATGAAGCAGGTAAATTGAGCACCTACTATGTGCATTGTGTGTCCAGTAGAGGACAGAACAGTCCTAGATGTTACCTTGGTGCAGTCCAGTAGGCATGACTGAATAATCCCACTAATAATGCGGAGATTTTAAGCCAACATTTTTATGAAGGATGGTATAAGATATGATGGGATATTGTAAGAGGAAGACCTGCTCCTGTCTGGTGGGACATAGAAAAAAAAGTCAGGAACTGATTTCATAGACACTGAAGACTCAAAGAAGTAAGTGAGGACAGTGAACAGTGATGGTAGGGTATAGGGCTGGGGAACAATAACTCAAGAGCATCCTGGAAGGAATGAGGACGTCCAGGCCGCATCCTACAGGGCATCAAAGGCGTGTTAGAGAGTTGAGGTGTTGTCCAAAGTGCAGCAGACATGATGGATGGGCCGGTGAGATTTAAAGCATGACATAAGTATTTAAACTACAGCTCTAGGAAGAATATTGGTTCTGGGAGGGACCTTGTAAAGACCTTCAGGGCAGTGTTTCTAAAGTTTAACAAAGGTCTCAGTCTTAAAAGTACTCCAGCAGTGTGATTTAAGATGTTATTACTTACATGTACACAAACACAGAGCTGCTATAAATTTTTGCCTATATTACATATAGGCACTAAAACCCAAAAAAGTTGATGGTTTAAATCCAAGCAAAACTAAAATCAGTACAATTCCAGTTAAAATCTGATTTGGAGGGTTTTATTGTGCTGGAGAGAAATCGCTGCTCTTCGCCAAGATCCTCCTGATTAATTCTGTCCTTATTCTGTTGCAAGTGATGACTTGGCATCCAGTTTCCTTCTGAAGAGCTCTGAAACTCAGGTGATGTGCTTGGCCTGTGTTTGGCTCCAGCACATTCTCCTGTGCTGAGCGTGTATCTGTTTTCTCTTTGTGTCTTGTCCTCTTTCCTTGTCTTTGAGGTACAATACCCAATATCTGCATCTTAAGGAAATAGTTTTATATTGGTTCATGTTCATAGTCTGTGGTCAGCTGGTTTCAAGGCAGGGCCATGTGGCAGAAGGGGGCATAGCAGATGTGAAAACACTGATGTCATGGCTGTAGGGAAGCAGAAAGAGAGGGAGAGATTAAGGGAGGGTCTGGGAGAGAGATAAACTCTTCCAGACCACATCTCCAGTGACTCATACCCCCAACCCCCAACAGCAAGTCAGCTGTACTCCTCATAATCCGGTCACTTTCCAAAGGCCCCACCTATGAGTGCAACAGGCTCTTGGAGGACATTTAGATAAAGGAGCATAACATTTTCCCCCTGGTTCCTAAAGACTCATGTGCATACCTTTATGCAAAATTTATTCCATCTGTAAGAGCTGCCAAAATCCTAACAGTTTCAGCATTGCTGAAAAGTACAAGTGCAAAATCTCCTGAAACATGAGGCAAATTGTTAGCTGTCAACCCCTGTAAAATCAGAAAAGTTAAACACTGCTAACTTAAAATGGCACAGGATCCATTCTAAAAGGGAAGAATAAAGGGATATAAACCAGTGGGACTTAAGTATGACTTTGCAATGTGAACAGTAATTCTTGTAGGTCCATGTCCAGCATCCAGGGCAAGTTGTGACATGTGAATTCCACAGGGCTTGGGCAGCTCACCACTACACTAATGGTGGTTGTAGCCCTTGTGGCATCACTCTTGGCCTGGCTTTGGTTACTGCTATGGCTTTCCTCAGATGTTCTACATTCCCAACTTCTCCAGCTTCCTGGGGTCTCTACTAAACTTTTGGTCTTACTCTCACAGCTTCATGCACTGTCCTCTCAGGGGCACGTTGCTTGGCTTCTCAGCCCTTCTTCTGAAATCTGTGTGGAATCCTCTGACCTCACATCTCTTGCATTCTGCATGTAAAACCAACACCATGTGGATGGGGCCAAGGTCTGCCACTGACTCCAGCAGTAACCAGGCACTTTTGCATCATGGCTGCAGGGGCCTCTGAGTACCTGGAGAGCTGAGAGCACTGTGAAGTCAATCTTAGGAAGCCAGTTTTCTGTTCAACCTTTCTTTAGGATTCCCTGGGGCTCTTTGAAAAAAAAGCTTGCACTTTTTCACCTTCCAATCTTCAAAGAGTGAGATCTTTGGGGTTCCTCCAGTGCCCTCAAGGCATTCTTTGTAAAATCCCATATAAAATATTTTTCTTTTTAATGCTCATCTTTTCAGAAACCAAGCTCTCCTCTGTTCCAAACTTGTAGAGACTTCTTTCTGATGAAACTCAAACTTTTAAAATCACTCAGCAGTGCCATTTGTTCTTGATTCTCAATGTAGAGCTGGCTAAAAGTCCTCAGCAGTATGCATGTCGCAGCCTGAATGTTTGACTGCCTTGAAATTTCCTCTGCCAGGTAAAGTAGTTCACTGCCCTTAATCTTAATCTCCTGGAAAGTTTCAGGACTTGAATAAAATGTAGACAAATTTTCTACCACAACATAACATACATGGCTTGTAGTCTGCCAGTGGAATCCTTGTTCCCAACAGAAACTGCTTAAACCTGATGTTTACCTTCTGCCGTTTTATCACCATGCTCATTTTGTGAGCTCTGACCAGACTCTCCCCTCAATCTCAGTTTACAGCATTCTAGGGCTTCTCTAGCCAGCATCTGTAAACTTTTCCAAAATCTTCCTGTGAGCCAGTAACAAAAGCTTCTAAACCACATGGTCAAGTAGCCTCACAGCAATACCATCACTTTTCTGGCATCAGAATCTTAGTCACTTTCTCCATTGCTGAGATAAATACCCAACACTGACAATTTAAGGAGAAAAGGTTTATTGTGGCTGTTTTTAGAGGTTTCAATCCACAGTCCGTTGACGTCAAGGTAGGAAAGCATGGCACAGGGGCATGTTGGTAAGAAAGCAGAGAGAACAAAGGGACTGGGGAGGAAGATATCCCCTTCTTGGTCATGCTGTCAGTGACCCATCTCATTTCCCCAAGGCCACACTCCTAAAAGCAAGTCAGCTATAAGCCCCGTAATTCAGTTACCTTCCAAAGGTGAGTACCTCCCACCTATGAGCACATGTGGCTCTCGGGACATCTAGATACAAACCATAATACATTCATAGTCCAAGACCGTAGAAGTAATGTAGCTTGGTGTCCAGTAAGCTGTTAACGAATCTGTGTGTACTGGTGCTAAAATTGGGGGAAATGAAAGCATTTTAGTATCAACTGTTTATTAGATGACTCGGAATTGGTTTATGTTAGTGTTTTCTTAGGTCATCATTGAATAGAAATACTAATTTAAAATACTCCAAAAAACACAGCCCAGACCCACAGGGGACTGTAGAGACAGTTGTATTTTACTAATAAGGAAATGGAAACTTGGAGAAATACAGCCACTCATTGAAGGAGAAATGGAGTTACTTGTTGTAGGACAGGAAGTTGAAGGGTAGTGTTCTCAGATCAGAACTCAGATTTCTTTGCATCTTCCCCAGTGAACCTTCCTGGAAACCCTTCCAAGTCCCAGGCCTCTTAACTGCCTTGTCCAGATCCCTTTCTTATCTGTCCCATGGCATTTAGATGATGGCCATTTCCTGGTCCTCTGGCCCTTCATGATGCAGAGCATCACCCCCTGCTGGGGTTACCTTCTTAGAATCAGTTTGAATAAATCATACTTCAGGGTGCTCTCCTTGCCTTGTAAGGCACATTAAAAGTCTTCATGGTGCATGGGAGACCATGGAGACGTGACCTGATGGTGTTGGCCTAATAGCCTCCATCCTTGAGATGTCATCTCAGTTAGAATCAGTCTGGCGGAATGGTCACTATGTTGGTCACAGAGATCAGTCTATGATCACTACATGGCAGCTGACTTCCATTCAAGCAGTCCAGCAACAAAGAGCAAGGCTAGGTGTATACGGTGTTTTGTCACCTCATCTCAGAAGTGACATAACCACGTCCCATTGATTAAACCTGAGTCTTTAAACCCAGCCCACAGGAAAGGGTGACTAGAGCCATTGGGAGGCCATGCACTTCGCTCTGCCCCCAGGCCACCAAAGGTACACATGTCCTCCACCGGCAAAATGTCCTCCTACTCCCCAGGATCGCTAAACACCTCATCCTGTTGGCAGTACTCTCGAAGAGTCTGGGCTCATAATCCAAGTCAGGTCCAGGTGAGGATGAGGCTTTGGAGGATAACCATATTATCTAGCTGTAGCACTTGTCAGTTTAAACAACTGTCCCCTCCCAGCACCCCCCCACACAACCTGGGCTCACATGCCAGTTCTGTGGGTCAGTGGTGCCCCTTTTCTCTGTTTCACATTTCTGTAAAGTGGGGCGCATATTCTTACTTCACAGATAATGGGACATAATTTCTTTTAAGAACCTAACTCGCACAGTTCCTGGCACTTAGTAAGTGTTGGTAGTCATATAATTAATGTTATTAGAATCATTTTTCCAAAGAAAAACCTCAAAAAGCTTACTTAGAATATAGAAAGTGCTGGGCATGGTGATACATGCCTGTGGTCCCAGGCATAAAAGGCTGAGGCGGGAGGATCTCTGAATTTGAGGCCAGCTTGAGCCTATGTAGTGAGACCCTGTCCCCCCCAAAATTTTTTTAAGTGTGTGTGTGTGTGTGTGTGTGTGTGTGTGTGAGAGAGAGAGAGAGAGAGAGAGGGAGAGGGAGGGGGAGGGGGAGGGGGAGGGAGAGGGGGAGGGAGAAGGGTAATGATAGACCTCAGGTAGAAAAGGTAGGAAACCAAAACTCATGTGATTCTTTAGAAAGTCCGAAACAACAATTAAAATTAAAAAAAAAATAAAACCTGGTAACCATCATTTGGATGTACTGATACATTTCACATGTCTAGGCAACATTAGAAGTCAGGAGAGACTGGGAATAGGGCGGGGCATGTTTAGATGCAGCCTCAGTGAATATCTTTGTCCATGGTAAATGACTGAATCAGCTTCTGTTGTCAGACCTATACATTATAACTGCAGACCAGTGCAGTTCAAAGAACTGCAAAGGAAGCCTGTGGCCATGTTGTCTTTACAGTTACCCCACAGCTCAGGGATTCAGAGCACAGCCTGGGCTAGCCCTAGGCCTCAGCAGGATGCCCTTCTCTGCTGGACCTGTGACCAGCCTGTCAGACCAGGCCCCTTTACTTCCTCAGCCATGTCTCCCTGCATCACCTATACCAACAAACAGCAAGGCCCTGGATTAGAGGACACCCACTGGCCCTTTATGCTATTAAAGGGCCAGTTCAAAGCCAGAACTGTAGTTAAACCATTCAGCTGTGCCTGTGGTCCTTGGTAGGACTGGGTTCAGTAAATGCGATTGTTACATTCATGTCAAAGTGGAATTACAGCTATAAATGTGTGTTGCCCTCCCTTCATGGCCTCCAGTCCTAACTTGCCTGCCTCCTCCTCTTGGCAGGCCAAGTGTAAGAACCTGGAGCAGATGCTGCGGGAGAAAGCCAAGGCTTTCTGGGCCATGCGGCGTTCCTATGAGAACATTTCCAAGCACAATCAGGTAAGTGGGGGTTGGGGCTGAGTGTGGGGGTGGGGACAACCAGGGAAGTCGGGGAGAAGTGAGCAGGGCTGGCCATGGCTTTGACCGATGCCACCCACAGGGGAGCTTTTAACTCATAGAGTCAGACTTCCTTAGTGCCAATGGTCTTGTAGGGCCAAACGGTTGGCCACTGACAGGACTTCTTAGCTTGTCTAACAGTCTGTGCATGGTCACGCCAGCAGCCGCAGGTGTGGCCTAAAAAGCCACCTATGCTGTCTGTACTGTGACTTAAGAATAACTTGGTTATGTGCACATCACCATGTACTTGTGCTCAGGCCAGTGATGGCCTGGGACTCCTTAGTGATTCCTTGCATGAACAATCCTGTCCCGTCTTCAAAATACACTAGGTCGGAACTGCACAGTTCACCTGGCCTCTTTTCTGCTTCCTCTGCACTGGAATGATCTTCTGGAAAAACACATCAGTCGTTCTACTCTGACTGCCTTGGCCTTTCTGCTTCTTAAACTAGGCAAGTCTGTTCCCTGGGTCCTGTCCATAGCATCTTTGCCATTAAAATCTCAGCTCCCGTGTCCCTCCTGAGAAACATTACCTCATTATCCTAAAAGAACCCTTTCCTTTCACTTGATGTCATATCTCCTTGGTGTGTGTTGCCCAAGACACCTTTCTGATCTTCTCTCTTCTGAATATAAAGATCAGGCACATAGTTTATTCCCAGTATCTTGAAGTTCTAGGCACACAGTAAGTGGCCAATAATGAACTTGCAGCTTTAGGCGCACTCCATGGGCAGATGTTAATGAGGCTCTTTCTAAGCCCAGTGCTTGACTTTGGACGTGCAGGCACAGGAGGATACTACCCAGGGCAGCACTGAGCAGCCTGAACCAGGTGTGTCTGCCTTGGCTGGGTTGAGTCCAGCTGGGCAGTGATTACTAACAGCAGTCACCTCAGGAAGTACCAGACTAGAGCCAAGGAAATAGAAACAGGCTTGACTCCAGCTGGAGGGACAGAGCAGGGAGAGGTCCCCACAGAAGATCTACTTTCAAATTTAAGCCTCCATCAAACTAATCCTCAAAAGGAAAAGGAGACAGTTCCTTTTTACTGCAGTTTTTGTTTAAACATTCAAATAATATATAGAGGCACCCAACAGAGAGAAGCCATACAGCAGACACCAGAATCTCAAGAGACCAACAAACTGACTAAGGAGGAATTTGCACTTTTTCAGTAAATTGTTTTGCTGTGATATTTCAGACCTGTAAACATTTAGGTCTACCCAAGAATGAGATTACCACCCTGCATTTCTGGAGGTCAGCTTTAGAATTGTTTTTCCGGTCCCTGTCATAGAGTCATGGGGTCTCATATCTGCCTTTTGACTTGATCTCTTCTGTGGCCGAAGCTACTTGACTGGCTTGCTGTGGACAGGATGTACTGGGGTGCAGGGTGGGGTGCCATTATCTGCCCAACCCAGGCAATGGACGTCTCTGAGGCTTTCTGTAGAGAGGTGTGGAGCCGCTAGAGTTCCAGCTTGATTTTTGCTTCTCCTGTCAAAGTCCCATGAATCCGAACTGATGGTAAAGTGTGTTTCTCAGTATTTACCCCTTTACTGTGAGGCTCTCAACCACTGGAAACAGAGGCTGGAGTTGCCCTGACACTTGCTCAGTCTTCCTGCCTCACCCTGTTCTTTTGCATCCTGAGATAACCTCACCTGAGATCCCACTCCGTCTCCCACATATGTCACCAGTCCTTTTAGCCTGAAGTTTCAGCATGTTATCTGTTCTTGTTTGTACATCAGCATGTTATCTGGTAAGTTTGTACGTCTTTTCACAGCACAGTAAGTCCCCGACTTACAAACATTCAAGTTGCAAACTTTCACAGATACAAATGGACCTCACATTATGAACATTCATACATGCAGATAAGTTGTGGAAGCTCACATGTGTGCTGGATATTGTCACGGTGGTACTGCTGTGTGCTCACTGTGCAGGGGGACAGTGTATGGTAGTACAGTGCTAATCAGAGCCCAGGATGCCCAGAAGCAAGAGGAAAAGCTGTGATGATGTGGAGGGGGCTGCTTGGAAGCACAAGGCAACGTATACATTGTATATTTGTGTCAAAGGTGTGTAAGACTCCCTTTGTTGGACTTAGGAGTGAATCTGACTTACGAACATTCTCCTGGAAAGGAACTTCTTTATAATCGGGGACTTACTGTACCAGTTTCTTAGTGAATGCCAGTTCCTGCCCCCCCACACACACTTTGTGGGTGCCGGGGATTGAAGCAGGGCTTCGTGCATGCTGGGCAGGTGCTCTAGCACTGAGCCAAACCCCCAGTCCTAATTTGTTATTTTTTTAACTTGGAGTAGTTATTTTTTTCCTGGTGGAATTTAAGGACACTTGTGTACATTATGACTATTAAGTTCGTGAAGTAAGTTCGTTGCAGTTATTTTCCTAGTTGCTTTTTCTCGGAGCCATTTTTACTTTTTTTGGCTTATTTTCACTTTTTTTTGTTTTAAAGGTAAAAGAACAAAAACATCTTACCAAACACACTGTTTTCACTTTTTCAGTGAATCCTTCCATCATCTTTTCAGAAGTATGTGTATATTGAGCTTTTAGTCCCAAAAATGAGATTACAATTTGCCATAACTGGAGCCCATATTTGGAATTGATTTTCTAACAGTTGTCTTAGGGTTATGTATATGTGTTTAGCTTTATTGATAGTCTTTCCATACAGAACTTGTGATGTATAGTTATATGCAGTTATCTCAGTCTTTCAGCCATCCCAGCTTCATATTATACCAAGAAATGTCTCTTCCATTCTCAGATAAGAAATAGTTGCTTTTTCTCTGTATGTTTTTGTCCTCAACTTGTCATTTTGTGGAGAAAGTCTCTGAGTCAGACAAATTAAGGTCCTAAAACTTCGAGGTAAATGAGTTTTAAAACTTGTGGTTGTACAGCCATGGTGGTACATACCTGTAATTCCAGCACTCTGGAGGCTGAGGCAAGAGGATCACAAGTTTGGGCTCAGATTGTGTAATTTAGCAATGTAGAAAGACCTTGTATCAGAATAAAAAATAAAAACAGCCTGGGGATATAGCTCAGTGAGAAGACCGTGGGTCTAATCTCTATTACCACAAGAAGAGAAAAAAAAAAGCAGCTGTTGTTATTTGCAAGAAACTGGTGTGGTGGCATGCACTTATAACCCCAGCACTTGGTTGAGGCAGGATTGCAAATATGAGGCCAGTTCAAGGCCAGTGAGACCACCCAGTCTGAAAGACCAAAACAACAGTATTGCCTTTGTGATAATTCAGTTTTTTTTTTTTTTAAGTAAAAGAACAAAAACACTAAAACATACACGCAGTAGCACAAGAACAGTACAAAAACCGAACTACAGATAAGGTGGCAGGGGATCAACAGTGGTTGTTGTATTACACGTTGGTAGCTTCAAAGTGTATACTCAGGACAATACAAATAGACATACAAGATTGTAAGATTGGCCAGCACCAAGAAATCATCCAATAACAAATGCTGGCGAGGCTGTGGAGAAATAGGAACTCTGCTGCACTGCTGGTGGGAATGCAGAGGTGAAACCACTGGAGATTGGTATGGAGATTCCTCAGCAAACTAGGTCTGGAAGTCCCACTCAACCCAGCTATCCCCCTTCTGGGTATTTTCCCAAAAGATCTGAAAACAGCCTATCACTGTGATATATGTGCACCCGTGTTTATAGCAGCACAATTTGTAATAGCTAAATCATGGAAACAACCCATATGTCCATCCACAGAGGACTGGATTAAAAAACTGTGGCATTTTTACACAATGGAATATTATTCAGCTGTAAAGAAAGACAATCTAGGGGCTTTTATAGGCAAATGGTCACAATTAGAGACCATACTCATAAGTGAGGTAAACCAGATGTGCATGTGCAAACAGCGTATAGTATCATTAGTGTAGGAACCTGGAGGTGAGAATATAGATTGGGAGGGATGAAGGGAGACTGCTCAAGGGTAGAGAGCAATCGGGATGAAGGGAAGGAGAGGAGGAAGAGGGGGACAGCTGAGTAGGTATGTGTGTATGTGCGGGATGGCTGACATGGTTGCACTGTTGTCTCATGTCATATTGATGTGGGAAACAATCGATAATTCAGTTCTGTGATTCAGGAGTTTTCTTGATGTTGTGCAACCAAAGAAGATATAGAACATTCTATATTGAAGAGGTGATCAGATTAATGGTGTCATCTATAAGCAGTGATTTCGTTTTTTTAAATTTCATCAAAACAACTTTAACTTTCTCATTTAAAACTTAAATTGTATGCTTATTAAATATTACATTGTTGTTTTATCTCCAAAGATTCTACGTAGGATTCATTTAGAACATAGAGTTCTTACTGCAGTTTGCAGGTCAGTGGCTGGGGAATAGCTGAGAATCCCATGTCTGACCGTCTCCTACTCCTTGCTACAGGTAGAGGGTGCCTGGCTGCAAGGCCGCATCCGGGAAGAGTTTGACAAGCTCCGAGAGTTCTTGAGGAAAGAGGAGCAGGCCACCCTGGATGCCATGACCAATGAGGCCAGGCAGAAGCAGCTCCTGGCCGACCAGAAGATGAAGCGGCTTGAGGAAGAGACTGAGATGCTGGCCCATGAGATTGAGAGGCTACAGGCGGAAATGAAGGAGGACGACATCTCTTTTCTCATGGTAAGGAGCGCAGCATCCAGATTCAGGGGTGGGGCTGGATGTTTAGAAGCCAGGCACAACACACACAGCAGCCTGGCCAACCTAGACATCCCATGGCTTCCCAGCACCAGACCCCAAAGGCCTAAAGCTGGTAAGATGTTTGCATCAGAGGCTAGAAAGACTGACGAGAGCAGAGCCTGAGAGCCTCTCATATCACACACACACACACACACACACACACACACACACACACACACACACACACACACACACACCCCCGTCGCCAGCACTCACTCTTGTTTGTTTTCTGTTCTTTTAAAATGCAGTCTTCGAAAGTTACTCAGTTATTGGAATTTTTTTATTTAAATATGATGCCCTTGTAGTCTCTTGTTAAGAAAAGGATGATTCTGCCCTACCTGTCATAGTGATGAATTCACTTTTCTTTCATTTATTGGTTTTGGAAAACTGCCAAAAGCTGGTTTATAAGTCAGTCAGTCGGGAAACCTATCAAGGTATTTACTCCACCTGCAGAGAGCAGACATCTCTGGGAAAGGAGGGGTCTGTCCAGCAGAGCGAGGAGGGTCATAGCCATCAGCAGGGAGTCTCGTCCTGGCTAGGACCTTTGTGGCTTGCCTACCTCCTACAAAGCCTTAAATCACTGTGTCCCTGTCCCCACAATACCTGATTACGGAATTACTGGCTGGGATTAAAAGTTGGGTTCCTTGCCAGTCCTGTTTAGGAAGTTAGGAGTGTTGTCCTGTCCAGTATCCAGTGTGCTTCCAGGAATGCTTTTGCCTTATAACTATTTTTGTTGTTGTGATATAATTTGCATACTGTGCTACAAAATTCACTCATTTTTTTAAAGTTTAATTTTTAAAAGACACATCATTGCTTTGTTTACCAGGTTGGCTTCAAACTCTTGGGTTCAAAAGATCTTTCTGCTTTCCTTAGTCTCTTGCGTAGATGGAACTACTAATGCATACAGCCACCTTGACTTCACTTGCCCATTTAAAATACACAGTTCACCAAATTTTAGGATGATAAAGGTTATGCAACCATCATGACTATCTATCTTAGAACATTTCATCACCCTTAGCTGTCTTTCTAGATTTGCCTAAACATTTCTTATAAATGGAATCTTGTAATATGTAACTTTTTGCAACTGGCTTCTTGCATTCAGCATGTTTTGAGATTTTTTTTTTTCCATATTATAGGATTTATTACTACTTTTTTCTTTGTTATGCCAAAGAATATTCCATTGTGTATTTTATTGGTTACATTCATGGTCATTTGGGTTTTTTCTATGATTTTTCCTTTTTTTAGAATTCAGTACTGGGGATTGAATCCAGGGCCTTTGCACTGCACTATATCCTCAGCCCATTTTTAAAATTTTGAGATAAAGTCTCACTAAGTTGCCCAGGATGGGCTTGAACCTGCTATTTTCCTGCCTCAGCCTCCTAAAGTGCTGGTATTACAGGCAAGAGCTACTGGGCCTAGCTTACGTTTTGGGTTTTATTGGTAATACACATTCATGTACTACATTCTTGTGGATCTGTTTTCATTTCTCTTGGGTCTATCTAGGAATAGATTTGCTGGATCTGAAGTATCTTTGGTTTAACTGTGAGGATTTGCTAGGCTGTTTTCCAGAGCAGCTGTACTGTTTTATATTCCCACCAGCAGTATATGAGGAATCCAGTTTCTCCACATCCTTGCCAACTTTTTTGTTGTTGTTGTTAGTGGCTATGCTGTTGAGTGTGATGTGTTATGTCAGTATGCTTTTGATTTGCATCCCTGATGACTAATGGTGTTGAGTATCTTTCATGTGCCTATTGGCCATTTGTAGCTCTGGAGAAATGTCTGTTCCAACTGTTCGTCCATTTTTAATTGGGCTGTCTTTGTCATTCATTCGTAAGAGTTCTTTATCCTTTTGATCCACTTTGAGTTAATTTTTTATATAAAGTCAGGCTCATTGTGTTACATGTCAGTATCTACTTGTGCCACCACCTTTTTTTTGTTTGTTTCTTGAAAGATGGTTCTTTTCCTCATTGAATGATCTTGACCCCTCATAGACAGTTAACAATACATTTGAGGCTTTATTTTGGACTTTAAATTCCGTTTCATTAATTTATATGTCTGTTTTGGGATTTTCTGATGGGGAAGTAGTCCTAGAAACTGAACCCAGACAAGGCCTCATACCAAAGCACTCTACTGTTGAGCTACATTCCCTGCCCTTTTTATTTTTTTATTTTGAGACAGGGTGTCACTAGGTTGCTCAGGCTAGCTTCAAATGTGTGAGCCTGTCTCAGCCTTCCCAGTAGCTGGGATGACAGGTATACACTACTGTATCTAGCTATATATTAGTTTTCATGTTAGTACCATGTTGTCCTAATTATTGTTGGTGAGTATGAGACATCCAACTTTGTTCTTTTTCAAGATATTCTGGGTAGTCTTAGTTCCTTGATTTCCATATGAATTTTGGAGTCGATGTTGTTGTTTCTGCAAAGTGGGACTCTGAAAAGATTACACTCAATCTATGTATCACTTTAGGAAGTATTGACATCATAAGATTGTTAAAACTGATCTGTGAATAAAGGAGGCATGATTCCTCTTGAGGTCAGAAAACTCACACACTTTCTGTGTGTCTCTGTTTTTTCCTTCAGAAACACAAGAGCCGAAAACGCCGGTAAGTTGCCAGGTCTTTCGGAGTGGAGGGCGAAAGCAGGCAAAAAAATTAGCAGTGCAAAGTTCAGTGGCTCTGGGGCTAGGCAGGTAGTGCAGCAGCTGGCGTGGAGCCCAGAGAGACTGGGGCGCTGGCAGGTGAAGAGTCCTCACAGCACCTGTGCGGCAGGTATGGCAGTTGTTTTCCCTGGTAGAGGGTCACCACCCCCTGTGCAGGGAGGAGCGAGGAGTATCGCGACACCTATCGTTGAGGGTTTTGGGCTCACGTCCTTGCTTTCAGCCCCAGGACACACCCTCAGGGTACTGATGGCTGTCAGGTTCTCTGGGACGAATAAGAAAGAACTGTTCAGAGAGCACAGAGTGCGCTGGGTGGTGGTGAGTTCTGTCACTGGAGGTGTTCAGTAAAGCTGGGTGACGCTTTGGCTCTGTTGGACTAGAGCACTGTTACAGTTCCCTCCAGTGCAGACATTCTGTGACCAGAGGTACGTGCCTCTGTCCACAAGAGCAGCAGCCCTGTCGGAGGGCCACCTGTTTGTATTTCTCCCCACTGGGCTGGGGTGAGCCTTCTGACCGAATGCAGAAGTGGGGTGGCCGCCAGATAGGCCCGCAGTCCAATCCAGGGGATGGTTTTGGGGAGGATGACCAGGAACCTAGGCCCAAGGCAAGGGGACAAGCCCAGTTACCCGGCCCCAGCCCTGCGCACCATGCCCAGTGCTCATTTCCCAGGCTCTTCTGTACCATGGAGCCAGAGCCGGTCCAGCCAGATATGCTCGTTGACGTCTGCAAGTACCTCGACTCCCTCCGGTACCGGGTCTGGAAGAAGATGATCACGTGTGTGGAATCTGGTGAGCGCTGCGGACTCGTGATCTAGGCTTCTCCTCGGCGCCTTGCCTGCTAGGCTCCTGTACCTTCTCGAAGCACTGCACGCTGTAGGAGGGGTCAGCCAAGCTGTCTCTGCCGGACTCCATCCTGTCTCCCAGCTGGCCCTGTCCAGCCTTTCCCAGGCATGCCTGGCCACTCCTGGCCCGACTGCCCGACTGCCCCAGCCCCTCTGGCCAGCTCCTTCCTGGGCAGGACCTGACCCTCTGTCACCTCTTCAGAAGGACAAACACTCCCTTTCCTATTCAGAACTGTAACACATATGACGAGAGACCTTGTGCAGGGTCCCCTCTCCCAAGGTGACCGCAGCCCATGCCAGCATTGCGTCCTGCTGTGTCAAGGAGGGGATGTCATGCTGCTTTCTGTAAGGTGCTGCAGTCTTGTGAACATGATGAGTCCCTGCCTCTGTTAGTACCTCTGGCTGCTACCACAAAGGACACAAATGGAGTTGCTTCAAATGACAGATATTACTGTCCCGGCCCCTGTGGCAGCGGGGCCATGGTCCTTCTGAAATTTGTAGAGTGGGCCCTTTTCATGTCTTCTAGCTTCTGGGGCCTGGTGGTATCGCTTGACTGTCCCTGACTCCTGACCACAGCTCTCTGACCTCTGCCTACTCTGTCACTTGACATTCTTGCCAGTGTCATTACCACTTTTCCTGGAACAGTCATGTGGGACTAAGGGCCCACCCTACTGCAGCCTGAGTTCATCCTAGCTAATTCCATTTGTATCAGCCCTGTTCCCAGAAAAGGCCATATTCTGAGGAACTGGGGCTTGGGACTTCCTGTTATGGGGACCTAACCCAAGCCATAACCCCCTCAGCCTGGCAGCACCCTGGATGCATGGGTGGGCGGAACAAGGGTGGTTGGTCAGCCAGCATGGCAGGAGGGTGTCGTATTTGCTGACTGTTACCTTCCTCCCCTCCTACCCTCAGTGCCCTTCAGCCTGGACCCCAACACGGCAGCTGGCTGGCTCTCAGTGACCGAGGACCTCACCAGTGTCACCAACCATGGCTACCACGTGCAGGTGGAGAACCCGGAGCGCTTCTCCTCAGCGCCTTGCCTGCTGGGCTCCTGTACCTTCTCGAAGGGCTCTCACACCTGGGAAGTGGCCCTGGGCGGGCTGCAGAGCTGGCGGGTGGGTGTGGTACGGGTGCAGTCGGAGGAAGGTGCAGAGGGCCACTCGCTCAGCAACTACCACGACATGCGCTCCGGCTTCTGGTACCTGTGCCGCACGCAGGGCGCAGAGGGGGACCACTGTGTGGCCTCGGACCCGGCCACATCCCCCCTGGTCCTGGCCATCCCGCGCCGCCTGCGCGTGCAGCTGGAGTGTGACGAGGGGGAGCTGTCCTTCTACGATGCTGAGCGGCACTGCCACCTGTACACCTTCCACGCCCGCTTCGGGGAGGTGCGGCCCTACTTCTACGTGGGGAGTGCACGGGACGACAGGCCCCCTGAGCCTTTGCGTATCTGCCCCCTGCGTATCAGCATCAAGCAGGAGCTGGCCAGCTGAGCAGGCCCAGGCCTGCTGATGCCCACCTGGGCCTGGATGCCTCTGCCCCCTGCCTTCGGGCAGCGTTCTCTACAGTTCTCTTATTCTTTCTGGGATTCCAAGCCCTGTCTTGTCTGGGGTTTGCCCCTTCCTTCTCCACAGTTAGAAGCCCCCCAGGGGGCCTCTTGCTGGCCCCAGGCTCTCTCCAGAGTCCAGGTACCTTCAGGGTGTGAATGTTCTGAACCTCATTCTAGGACTTTACTTTAGGAATGGGCCTGATTGTTCTGCGCTGTAGGTTTCGTTATTTCCCAGGTTTGGTGAGGTCAGTCACCCGGATGACTGCTATCGGAAAGAGTTCATCACTCTCTTCCCAAGAGAAGCAGGGAGGCTACATACAGGACTGCCCGGGGCCAGGCAGGAGGCAGGGGAGCAAGGAGAGGGGAGAACCAAAGCCTTTGTCATAGTTTTCTGGGAAGCAAAGGCGGGGTGCAGAGGCTTGGGATGGGCCAGTCTGAGTAGCTACAGCAGGTTCTGGGGGGCAGAGTCTGCCCCCAAAGGACCGGCACTTCCCCATGAGCCCCGTGAGGCACGTTCAGGAGGCAGCCGGGCCGGGCTCTGGGCTGGTGGGCCTCACAGAATAGGCAGGCTTGGGAGGGGCCTGTTGAATCCCCCGCTGCAGAACTTCAGGAGCACCATAAGTGCGCTGCAGTTTATGCAGGGCTTTGCCGTGGCCTTGGGACTCGACCTGGGGCTCAGCTGGTCTGTCACCTTCTGTTACTATTTAAAACTGCTGCACGGCTCTCACTGGGGAGGCTGAGGCAAAGCTCACTGACCCTGTTGATCAGCTCCCGTTTTTCTGTTTATATTTGGATAGGCAGTTTGCGCAGAACCCAGAGTGTCAGAGCGCTGTTGTTCCCTCACTGGGTCTCACTTTCCTCACCTGTGACATGATAGAACTGGCGGGCAGTGTCCTTGTATAATTGCCAGGGAGGAGGTTCCTCTGCTTAGTTCTTTCTGAGGTCTGAGAAGGGAAGGAAGGAGCAGGCCCTGTTTAGTTAGGAAGAAGAAAAGGGGTGTGGTCTGGGGGTCTCATGGCTGTGACCTAAGGCCCAGTTGTGTGGGCTGGGGAGAGACACCCTCGTCTCCACTGCTTTCTTCCCCTGCTTCACCTACCCGCTTGCTTGGGCACTGCTGCCTGCTGAGGCTCCTTCTCCCGCTGCTGTGTGCTTCCACCTTTCCTTTCTCGGGCCTGCAGGTGGCTGCTAGATGCAGCCCAGGAAGCCAGATAGTAAACGCGAGTGTCTCACCGTGGGTACGACTTCTAATAGGTCACATTCCCAGCCAGGGGCGTGGCATCCTGCCTCTTGCCTGTGTCCCCCACTTCATAAAAACTGACCTTTTAAACAAAGCATGACTCGCGCCCATTAATTGGCTATCAATGTCTTGTGCACACTGGTTATGTAACAAGTGGGGGGTCGCAGGGGGGGCAGAATGGAGCTGCCACTGTGACCTGGCCGAGCTGGGAGTGGGGAGGAAGGTGACTGCCAGCCTGTGTGTGTCCGGTGCTCGGACCCAAGAAGGGCCCTAGCACTTTGGGAGCCAAGAGGTGTGAGAGTGCACACCTTCTGCCATTGAGTGTTACCGCCGTATATAGTTTCTGTACAATGACCTTGACCTGAAATACTTTGATGTCATACAAAGTTTTTATTTTTACCTTAGATGCGATTTTTTAAAAAAAACATTAAAGATAATTTGCTCTAGATACAGTGATACTCATCTGTTAGCCCATCACTGAGAGGTTGAGGCAGGAGGATCACAAGTTCAAGCCCAACCTGGGCAACTTTGGATAGCCTAGGCTTTTTCAAAAAAATAAAAATGATACATTGTTTTAATATATTTCTTTCAGTGTTCTTGTTTCAAGTTCATCCATGATGTAGCATGTATTTATTTTTGTTATAATATTTTATTGAATGGAGTGATACTACCTACGTTTTATTTATCAGTTGAGTTTTGGCTGTTTCTGTTCTTGGCTACTATAAATAATACTATGAACATTTGTGTACAATTTATATGTGGACATGTCTTTAATTCTTTGTGGTAAGTAAATACCTGGGAGTAGATTTGCCAGATCTTTTGGCAACTCTGGTCTTTTGAGGCACCACCGAGCTGTTTCCCTGTGTGAGGTCCTGTGTTGTGTTCCTCCCAGTGGTGGTGAGGGGTTCTGGCTGTCTTTGCCAACAGTTAGCTGTCATCCTGGCCAGGGTGGCGGTTGGCTCACTGTGGCTTTGGTTTACATCCCCCTGGTGGCTGATTCACTGAGCATCAAATGTGTTTGTCATTTGTTTATCTGCTTAGGAAAACCTCAGAGCCTTTGCCTATTTTTAATTGGTCATTTGTCTTTTTATTCTAAGTACAAGGCTGCCACATGTCTGACTTAGAAAACTTTCATTTTCTGGGTTTTCTGTCACTTGATACTCTTTTAAACCCAAACTTTGTAAAAAACATTATAATGCTGTCTAATTAGTTTTTTCTTTTGGTCGCATATTCTAGCTTTATTTGTTTATTTGGTTTTGTTTGGGTGGCACTGGGGATTAAAACCAGGGACAGTGCCACTGAGCTACATCCCTTGTCCTGTTTATCTTGAGACAGGTCGCTGAGTTGCCTAGGCTGGCCTGGAATTTTGGCTCCTCTTGCCCCAGCCTCCTGAGTAGCTGGAATTGCAGATCTTTGCTCTCTCTCCTGGAAGGTGAAATTCCAGAAGAATAGCAGAACAGTGGGAGGCTTTCCCCGACCCTCATGCTTAGTGATGGGGCAGGGCAAGAAATTTCCCCAGCACCTTAGACGTTGCAAGAGCTCCCCCAGCTGGCTCTTGTCCCCTTTACCTCTGTCATGGGCACGGACCCTGCCGGGACCCCCTTGGCCGCCTCTGTGTGCTCCTCAACCTGCAGGGAAGCACTAGGCCTTCTGCATGGAGATTTGTGAGTGCAGGGGCCACATCGCTGTCACCTCTCCAGCCCTAGATCAGGAATGTTGCGGGGGCATAGCTGCCAGTGGTGTTGCAGAGATGTCTGGTCACGTACTACCTAAGGGTGTATGAGTCAGCAACAGGCTGCACAGACAAAGGTGGTCCCGTAAGACTGCAGCGGGGCTGAAAAGTTCCTCTCATCCAGTGCTTTTTCCTTGGCATTCTCTTTGTTTAGCTGCTTGAGGACACAGATCCTTCACGTGTGCCCGCGGCCCACAGCACCAGCACAGCAGTGCACCGCACAGCTCTGCAGCCGAGAAGCATCTGCTAGGGGTGCAGCGGGCTGCGTCATGTGGCCTGGTGCATGCATACCGTGATGCTCACACAGGCAGCTGCCTTTAGGCCCATTTCTCAGAACATGTCCCTATCACTGAGCAACCTGTGGCTGTCTGAAAAGCTATCCTCCAGAGCTCCACAAGCATGGTGGCATTTTAGGGGAAAGGGACACAACCTACAATCCAGATGCCAGCTCCGGCACCACGCCTGTGATGCATAAGCTACTTGCTTTTGAACCCCTGTGCCCAGGAGCAGAGTGAGGGTGCCTGCTCCAGTTCCGGGGACATCTAGTGAGATGTGTTTTGGTAAAGATGCCCAATACCATCCTACATCTATAGGCTTATATGTTGGTTCTGCAAGTGGGAGACTGGTAAAATGATTCACAGTAGTGATGAAAGGTGAGAAACAAGTGCAAGTTACGTCAGGAGTGCTTATGTTTCCTCAGATCTGTACCAAGATGTGTACATAAACATCTCTGAAAAATACCAGTAACATGGGAAAATGGCTGTGTTAGAATAGCCAATAAAAGATTTCACAGACGCAGAGATATGCAACATACAGAAAGACAAGCAAGAGCTTGTCTTTAAGGTGCGCGCATGTGATTAAATAATATGTTTACATGGCTGCAGACGCCAGAGGTACATAATGTCCTGGGACAGTCTCATTCTGCACGTCCAGCTCCCCTCGTAGACAATTGTCTTTTTAAGCTTTCCCAAGATACGTTGTTCACAGTGCATAGTCTGGTTCTGAGTATACTCTGCCCACTCCCAGCACACTGTAATTTAAGAGCAGATTCCCCGGCTCTGTATCCCTAGGCAAGCCAACCAAGAGGAGAAAACTCAAAATAAAAGATGTTATTAAAATAATTTGTCCTCCTCATGGGGGAGGTTTGTCCTGGGTGTTTTCGTGCTGTCAGTTGGTGGATTTCATTTTTTGTTTTTGTGTAAATATTGCACTGTAGGGTGTTAAAAGAGAGGAGAAGCTAAATAAAAACATTAAACCTGAGACCTCAGGGTACATTTAAAAAATCTTCATCCTATCATCCTGGACAATGAAACCCTACCTCAAAAAAAAAAGTGTTCCCCGGGGTTAAAAGCTCAGTACTGCAAACAAACAAACCTGGGTATTCACAAAAGCATCTAGTGGTAGGAGACTGGGACATGGGATTGAACAATCTGGGTTCAAACTCAGTCACCAACCGTGTGCCCTTGAGAGTGTCTTAACCTCTCTTGCCTTATTTTCATCATGTGAAAAAAGAGTCCCTACCTCTTCTGGTAGTTATGAGATTTTTAAGTAAACATATGTGTAAGCAACTTAGAGCTTGGAACTTGAGTTTAGCAGTTCAGTTTGCTATTGTTAGACCTGCTTCAATAGCTGTGACTCTGATAAAGCCATTCAACTTCTGTAAGGAGACCTGGACACTTGTTTATTTTTTCCAGGTTATTTCCAGTTCTAACATTGTGTGGTTCACAGTCTGTGTCACTAGCAAGACCCTGTGTCTTTCCCACTCAAGACGTGATTCAGGGTGCTGCAGCAGAACGGTTCTCAAGAACGTGGGTGTCAGCCAGGCATGACTGTAATTGCAGCACTCTGGAGGCTGAGGCAGGAGGTTAGCCTCGAGTTCAGGCCAGACTGAACTACATAGCAAGACCTTGTCTCAAAAAACAAACTAAGAAACAAAAGAACCTGGGTATGATACCAGAGGCTTTGCCTCGTGTTTTGAGCCTGGAAAAAAAAAAAAAAAAAAAAAGACTAAAGGATCATAATGTTTCCAGCATAGGAAAGAATATTCTAGAGAGGAGCAAATCTTGCAAAATTGGGCATGCGATTAGCAACTGGGTCATGCACCATAAAATAGTACTGTCCCGTATTAAATGGCTCGCATGCCAGTATGTGTGTGATGAAAGATGTCAAAAACCAATTCATACCCACTGTGGAGATGATTTTAATGGCAGCCAAGCTATTGGGATTGGACAAAGATGACGTTAGAGATGGGAGGTTCCGGGATCGAAGCATCTCGTGTCAAGATTTCAAAAATAAAATGCATCTTTTTACGTGTCCCGTCCCACCCACTCCCCCAGCCATGTCAGTAAAGGCTTAAGTCTGACGGCCTGGGCACAGGGCAGCGTTCCTGCTCCAGAATACAGCTTATGCTTGCTCGTGGGCGTCACTGGGTGGGTTTCTTCTGCCAAGGAACAGACTGAGGAGGATGGGAGATTCGGTTTCTATGGATACTGGGCCGGCTGGAGTTTGCATAATGTAGCTCAGAGAACAGACAGTCTAGGAACGCAACGACAAAAAGATACAAAAAGGCCCAGGGAAATGAGCTGGAAGGTCTGGGGAGCCAGGCTCCAGGGCAGCTCTCTTCCAGAAGGGACGCGAATCTGCAACCAGCTCTGCACGGGAATCGGCTCCCCGGCTCCCTGGAACCCTTAGGAAGGAGGGCTGCTGTGTGTGAACAGCGCCCCCAACTGGGCATGGCACGTACTTACGACTCAGCCAACGCGGCGGCTGTTTTGTGGCCTCGTGAACTGAGCTACCAGCTAAGTTACCCTTCCTTAGCTATACCGGACTTTGGAGCCTACTGGTTTATTCCCAAAACACATCCCCTGTGCTACTGTACTCTTCGATGCCAGTTGAACACCGTGTGAGAGGTGCAGGAGGACAAGTCACTGGCCGATCATGACAAAGCCAGACCTCAAACCCAAGATCCCTGATGCTACCATCCCCAAACCCCAAAGCACCTGGGGTGCGCAGCAGTAAACGAGGTATAACAAGGCAGTTCACTTTGTGAGGCTCCCACCCCAAGGTAGGCACGAGGGAGATAAAGAGGAAAAGCGGGCACTGAGGACCCGGTAGGAGGTGGGCAGATCACACCAGCTGAGGGGGTGGGGAGCCAGCTGGCTGCCAGGTTTTGGCTTGAGAGACATGCTGGTCACTGAGGGGGGCTGGAGGAGGGCAGGAGAGTGCCGTTGTCAGGTGGAAAGCTGGAGGAGGACATTGGACGAAAGCTCTGTAGCTGAAGATCTGAATATGGGATATGAGGTGTGATTGAAAAATATGGAATGCGTTTAAATAAAATTACAGCGAAAGACACACTGGCATCAACCCCCTTCAAAATCTTCCCCCTCGCTTCACACACACTTCCCCACGCATCCCATCACTCCTGCCGCTCTCCGAAGCAGCTCTGGAAGTCCTCTTTTGGGAGTGTCTTTAGTTGCCCTGTCCTGGTTGCTTCAAAGTCCTAAATCGATTCAAAATGGTTCCTTTTTGTAGTCATTTTGGCATTTGGAAGGAGCCGGAAGTCACACAGCACCAGATCTGGTGAATAAGGTGGATGAAGAGCCGTGTTTGTACAAGCCTCTCTCTTGGACGGCATGTGGGAGTAATCTCCACATTTTTTATCACGGCCTTGTAAAGACACTTGGCAAAGAGGACTCCAAAAGTGCTTCATTAAGTGGCAAAATGATGGGTAAATGTGTTTACAACGAGGGGGAATATTTTGAAGGGGATTCATGGCACTGTGTCTTTTACTGTAAGAATTTGTTTTTTAAAAATTTAAACATTTACCGTACATTTCCATCACCCCTTGTACAGGGTCAGACACAGTCAGTCTTGCTGAGGCAGTGGGAGTCTGAGCTTTCACATGAAGAATGAACGGATCAAAGGAGACAGAGGCAGAATCCCAGGGAGCACTGACCCATTTGGGTGCAGGCCAAGGGTTTGGGTTAAGCGTACGAGGAGTGGGTGGAGCAGAGGCAGAGGCAGAACCCGAGGAAGGTGGGGGCACAAACAACACCAAACAGTGGCCAGGGCGGAGACAGAATAGAACAGAAGTTGCCAGAGATCCAGGTACAGTGAAGGTGGAAAACAGCTCTCCGATTACAATTTAAGGTGGGACACCCATCTTGTGGCCCTTGGTGTGGCTTCTCCCAAAACTAGTGAAGGCAGCAGAAAAAAGATAAAAACAGCATCACCAGGAAAACTGATACAGGCAGCACATATCTATAATCCGGGAACTCGTACACTTAGGCATGAGGATCAAGAGTTGGAACCCAGCCTGAGAAACTTAGCGATTTGGTGAGACCCTGTCCCAAAATGAGAATAAAAAAGGCTAGGGATGTCTCTCCATATTAAAGTGCTGGCTTCAATCCCTAGCACTGTCCAAAACAGAAAAAAATGATGTGTGCCCAACCTATTTGCAGAAATTAGGAGGCATGCCCCTTATCTATAAAGTCAGTGGTGGGCTGGGAGTGGTGGTGCACGCCTGGAATCCCAGCCCTGGGGAGGCTGAGGCAGGAGGATTGTTGTGAGTTTGAGACCAGCCTGGGCTACACAGTGAGCTCAAGACCAGCGTGAACTGCATAGCAAGGCCCTGTCTCAAAAAGACAAAAACAAAAAACAAAAAACAAAACCCGGTGGTGTTGGAGCTTTAGAACTCACGTAGAATCCCAGCAACTCCCTAGAAACATAGAAAGTTACCATAGCCTTCATGCTGTCTCCTAACGAGGCCCTGAGGATCAGACACCACTGAGGGTCTGATGCTGGACTTTTGGGTTCCAGCAAGGTGGTCTTGCTGGCGCTGCAGAGTTGTGCCTGCAAGTTTTTCCTTTTGTTCTCCAAGAGCCTGGACTCAGCCGTAGGTAGTAAAGGGAAACTCTCGCTCTGGGGTTCTACAGTCAGCACCAGCAGGTTACAGAGCAGCTTACTGAGGCTAATTCCTCCTGAGGGACTGCAGAAATGAATGACGTCACCCCGGAGGAGAAAGTGGACCTGGGAATCAAAAACTGAGGTTGTGGAAAGTAAAACCGAGGTTCTTCTCATCTGGGTGTTATCTTCCCATGGTTGAGGTTGAGGATCAGGGCATTATTTTAATTGGGCTAGTTGTCTTACCCGTCCTGACTGTACCATTCCCAAGGTGCTTTTGAAGAAGTTCATCTGGCATGTAACATCTGTGCGTATTTATGCACTACCGTGTGACTTTTGGATACATGTATATTGTGCAATGTTCAAATCAGTGTAATCATATCTGCTACTTGAGTTGCATTTCTTTACAGTGAAAACATTCAGTGTCCCTGTTGTCATCCATGGTCACCCTGCAATGGCCCACTAGGACTTCTTTCTCCTAGCCAACTCTTAACTCAGCACCCGTTAATCAGCCTCTCCCCATTCCCTTACCCCTTGTAACCTCCCATCCTTGGGTAATGACCACCCTACTCTCAGCTTCAGTGGGATAAACTTTTTTCCCTGAGCTACATTTTTGAGTATCAGGGACCCTCTTTTCTTCTTTCCATCTCATTTGGTTACTGCGAGTGTAAGCAAATAGCTAGACAGAGGGCAGGGGAACTGGTGGCCACACCTTGCACCCGAGGAGGTATAATTCCTACAAAACAGTGAGACCAAGTAGGAAAGACCCTTACCAGTGCGCCAGTGGGTTTGTGGGGGCATCGTGCTTATGTTTTGTTTTTATCAGTCACTTTTTTATAGTTTCTGGAGAGCCATAGGAGCGCAAGACCCCACCTCCCACTCTGATGCTGGGAGGCGTGGGGAGGGGTCCCACCTGTTATACCCCGAGTTCTTGGTTGAAGCCAAAGGGACCTACTTAGCTTTCACCTCCCCTGAAAATGAGCCCAGTAACTAAAAGACAACACAGGCATATGTCAAGTACCACGGGACAAAGAGGAGGAACTATTTTAAAGACAACAGTAGGCAGAAGACTATAGAAGCCACCCTTACACTTTGGGGGATACACTCCAAGCCCTCCTTTACTATGCTTATGATAAAGTTCAGTTTATAAATTAGGCACAGTAAGAGATTAACAGCACTTTAACGGAAGAGCTATGTATCGTGATGGAGGTTGTGTGAATGTTCTCTCTTGCTCTCATTCTGCGAGTCACCCATCTTATCTGCTGTTGACCACGGGTGACTGAACTGGTGGACAGTGGGGGCCTACCGTGTGCCTCTTTAGTATGCTGCCGCCAGCACTCTTCATAAGAAGCGATCTCCATTTGAACAGGGAGGGGAATCAAATAAAAAGGGAGTGAGATCAAACAGACCCGCAAGAACCTGAGGAGGTAACATACTATTGAAAGCCTGCAGAAGAGACATCAGCGTGTCTGTTTTCGTGCCAGGAACGTGCTGTTTATCATCATCGTCGTCGTCATTTTTAATCATGCGTAGCTTTGTGATATATTTGAGGTCTGGGACTGTGGATACTTCCTGCTTTGCTCTTGATGCCCAGGATTGCTGTGGGGCCTCTTCTGGTTCTGGTATGGATTTGGAGCTTGTTTTCTCTAGTTCTATGAGAAATGCTGTTGATATTTTGCCTGGGATTGCATTAACTCTCTATCAGTTTTGGAAGTATAGTCATTTTGACATAATGATACTATTTTGGTTCTGCCTACCCAGGAATAAGGGACATCTTTCTGTGTCCTGATGTGCCTTTCAGTCTTCTTTTTCAGAGTACTGTAGCTTGTCTCTCACTTCCTTGCTTAGGTTAATTCCTAAATATTTAATTTTCCTGGGTTCTATTGTGAATGATATTATTTTCCTAATTTATCAGTGAGTTCATTATTGTTTTATTGGAGACAGGGGTGTAGGTGACGACTTTTTGATCAGAAAACTTTTTCCACAAGAAATAAAATCAGGAATCAACAAATGGTGTCATATCATATTAAAGAGCTTCTTATAGCAAAGGAAACAACCAATAGAGTGAAGAGACAGTCTATAGAATGGGAAAACATTTTTGCCAGCTACACCTTAGACAGAGGACTAATATCTAGAAAATATAAAGAACTAAAACAAATTAGATCCTCCAAATAAAAGACCTTATCAAAATGGACAACTTAAATGAACAGACACTCCTCAGAAGAAGTACAAATGCCCAGTAAGCACGTTAAAAATGTTCAACATCTCTTGCCATTAGAGAAATGTTAACAGCAGTGAGATTCCATCTTACTCCAGCAAGAAAGGCTATCATCAAGAAGTCAAATAACAGCAAATTCTGGGGAGGCTATGGCAGGGGGAGGGAAGCCTTCTGCATTGTTGGTGGAATGTAAATTAATACAGCTACTATGGATATTAGCATGGAGAGTCCTCAAACACTAAAATAGAAATTCTGTTCAATCTAGCTTTCCCCTCTAGGTATCTTCCTGAAAGAGTTAAAGACAGAGTTTTACAGTCATATACACAGGTCCTTGCTTACAGCAGTACAGCTCAACAGCTAAACCTTGGAGACAGCCTATGCAGCCAGCAGCAAATGAATGGTTAAAGAAAAGGTGGTATTTACACATGGTGGGGTATTACTCTGCCACAGAGACGGCTGAACTTGGTCGTTTATAGGGAAACGGATGCACCTTTAATGTTAAGTGAAATAAATCAGACAGATAAGCTTAATGTTGCATGGTTTTTCTTCTATGAGAAACTCAAACTATAAATAAATTAAAGAGCAAAACAAAAGGTAGACAATAGGAAACAAGGAGATAGAACTTTTTGCAAAAGGGACGGGGTGGGGG
>PVLD010001982.1:0-22859 GCA_004027595.1 Dinomys branickii
CTGTTTTGTTTCTTGTCTTTGGATTTTTGGTTTTTGTGTTTTTTCTGTTGTTGAGAGGATTAACTGTCTGACTAAATTTGCATGTCTGTATATGGGTTCATACATTTACAATTCGAAGATATCAATGGATAAAGCAATAACCACTGTTGAGACCATATCACCTTGTCTGTAGATTAGTTGTGATTGTACTATTTTTTATAATAATTGGTGTCTGTTTGTCAATATGTTTTTGTACTTTTCTGCTTTTAAAATAAAAAAAAAAAATAAAGGTAATGCAGAATCCAAGGTGGGATCCTAGAACAGAGGGACATTAAAGGGACATCAGACTGCAAATTAAGAAAATCTGAATAAGTTATGCACTTTTGTGTGTAAAAGTCTGAATTACCAACTCCTTCAGAAGAAGTGTTGTGAGGACTGTCATGCAGTGACAGCAAGACACAGTGACAAGCCTGTAAAGTAGATAAGTTTGGGTTCGAAGCCTTTTCATCATACATGCTGCTTCTCAAATCCTTATTCTTTCTCTCCCTCTAAATTTAACCCTTCTGTAATTTTATTTACATCCATTGAATAACCTATTACTTCTCTTCCATTGCCCTTCTTTCCTTCTTTCCTTCTTTCCTTCTTTCTTTCTTTCTTTCTCTCTCTCTTTCTCTCTTTCTTTCTTTCTTTCTTTTCTTTCTTTCTTTCTTTATTTTAGGGGGATAGGGAACAGGGTCTCACTATGTAGCCAGGCTGGCCTCCAACTCACAGAGATATTCCTACCTCAGCCTCCCAAGTGCTGGAATTATAGGTGTGCACCACCAATCCCCACTCCATCGACTTTCAAATTCACATTTCTTAATCTTCCTCTTGGTTCAGGAGACATTTCCAGTTACATTGTACAACAAACACCTGGCTGAACAAGTATGAATCTGAACCCGTTACCTCCTGCCAGAAAACCTGCCCCTCTGCCCACTGTCTTTACCATCAAAGATGTAGCACCCCTCTCTCAAACTGGATCGCAGAAGGTCACCTTCAAGTAGTGCTTGTCTTATTTTTTAATTGGCACATGATTAAATTCACCTTGGAAAGTTGGTGCCCAAATAACACATGTACATATCACCTCTAATTTCTCTTTACTTCCTCTCCCTTGCCTTTTAATTTCTCATTCTATTGATTTCAAATCCCATCAATTCTAACTTAAAATTTCTTAACTATTTCCTGGCTTTTCCAAATCCCATCGCAACCTTTAATCCTAAAATGTCACCCTTTCTGCCAATCTCCTGAGTCTCCATGCTTCTCATTATTTCCTTCTCTGCTCTCTTTTCCTCCCTACTGCCAGAGATAATGTCTTGAAACACAAATCTCATCATTGCCAGAACAGTACAGATCAAATTTCTTAGCAAAACAGCCAGGGCCCTGCACATCTGCCCAACCTAATCTGCTTGTCTGGTTTTTCCCAAAAGCAGCCTTTCCCTTTACACTTACCTTTTTCCCCATCACACCTACCCTGCTGGCCGGTGGAGCCCTAAGCACTTCAAACTTCTGTGCCTCTGGCATGAAAGCTCATGCTACTGAATGCTCTTGCCTCCAGGGTGCTCCCCAAGAAGAAATTCTCACACGCAAGTGTTTTGCTTGTGACACCTTCCTAGATCCCCACATTCAGAATAGACCTCTTCCTTTTATGTTCTTTTGGAATACATCTTTTCTGCCCCTTTGCTGCTGTTGTAACTGATATCAAGATGACAAGTCTTGCAAGCATGGTCTCCAGCCCACAGTATCATCACTTGAAAGCTTGACAGAAATGCAAAAGTTCAGCCCCAACTTAGACCTTATCAGGACAGAACTTGTCAATGAGAAGATGCCCTGATGGTTTGTGAGCACATATAAACTTGAGAAACGCTGCTATGTACCTCTGCCCAGCAGTTCTCTGGAAGGTCTCACCTTTGTAATGCTCTCTCTCCTACACACACCAAGTATAATGTCCTGCACTGAACTTTATTTAATAACTGTGAGTTGAATAAAATGTGTTGTGTCAATTATAAAATATCTTGATGCCTGCCTAAAATAATGTCCTCCTCATAATCCTTGTCATGAGACTTATACTTTAAATTGGATTCTTTCATTACTTGAGTACTTGACATGACTTTTTGACAGACACTCCTTATACCAAATTCCACAGAATAGCAAAGACAGTTTTAGTATATAACTAGCATTGAGACGCTTCATTTAATAAAATATTATTCCTTCTTGTTCTATTAAAAGTTACTCTGCATGACTTCTTCAAATGCAATGAATAAAACCTAGTAATATCTAGTTAGGCATTGTGTAATAATTCACTGGGGACCATGAGCAGTCTGAGAGAGAGGAGGGTGTCACTGATTTCTAATGTATTCCAAGAATAATTCCATACTAATTCAGCACAGATGAAAATTAGGGCTTGAGAAAACATAATTCACTAACATGATAAAAAGAATCAACTGTCTCTCACTGCCTTATTACTTAATGCCAGAAGTATTTTGGAATTACTAACATCTCTTATTCATACACATTATTTTCAATAATCTTTAGAAATTGATTTAACCAATCATAACATTCCTGTGAGGTATTTGTGAGGCAAGTTTATCTTCCCTTTTAGAATCAAGCAACAAATAATCTAATGAGCTTATTCAAGGTCATTCCATAAAACTGACATAAGGCCTAAAACTCACACCTTGTAGTAAGAAAAATACCAACATTTGTGGAAACATTGTGAGGAATAAATTGGTTAACATGAGTAAAGTCTTTAGAATAGTATTATAGTATTTGATTAGCCTCATATAAGCATTTTTTCAATGAATCATGGATAAGTGGTAGGTAGACAGAGACAAATAAAAACTTCAGACCTAAATGATGAACTTTTCAGAAGCAAAATGTGCCAGCCTGTTATTTAAGGCTTCTGAACTGAGACATAAGTGTAATCTGAAAACCAAGGTATAATCTTCTCTCCTAGCTCTGTCTCAAACCCTTATGTTTCTTCAGCAGGCCTTGGTCCCCCAAGTGGAAGGTGTTCTAACTCAGCAGTCACTTAGCATCGGGGTCAACTGAAGGAGAGGAGAGGACCTCCTCAGTAGCAGCCTCATGTAAGGCGCATGCACATCATGCAGAGCTAGACCAGCTGTCTTCTCACTGCCCCTACACCTGGCTTTGCTTGACTAGGTGACATCTGCAACCTGACAGGAGAAGGAATATGTTCACGAGGGACTAGCGCCAGTCCCCAAGTGGTGAGTATAACTTAGCCAGCTAGGTCAAGATTCTAGTGGACCCAGAAGTAAGTGCTTCAGGTAAGGAGGGAGCTGGGTAAGGCTGTCACCTAAGACGAGTTTCATTCACTTCACAATTTTCCTGCAGTGGCCACTGCTCCCAGAAGCCAAGAGGCATCAGAGATGTCTCCTGAGGCCACTAATTCTGCTCTCCATGAAGCAAAGGGTACTTAGGCCAGTGGAGCTACACCAAGCACATTTAAGTGGGTTGTTCCTGCACATCTAAGAAGGGTATTTCATCCCTCATCTTCACAGAACTCTGCTAAATCATAGTTCCATCTAGTTTTATAGCAATAATTTTATATCATTGCAGAGATGCCTGGAACATTATGTACCATTTACAACAAAAATTTATCTAAACATCTACTTTTCTTGTTTGCCATTATCTACAATAATTTCTCCTTTTTTATCAAGATTGTTAATTTTAAAATTAATGTACAGGTTCTATAATGTTTTAATGCTTTGAAGTCTGTCATATTGGCTTCCCAAGAATAAGACTATTAGCTTCAAAAGTTTACATATTTTAAATTTTATAGATTTTTTTTCAGATTGTTGCACCAAAACACTGTATTTCATATTTCCATAAGCAATGTATGAGAACTCCTTTTCTGACAATTCCCACCAGCAATTGTTGATATTGACACTTTTGAATTCTGCCTGTGCCATGAATGTCAATTGATATGCTCTTCTTTAAACTCTTTCCTTAACTTTTTGAATTTCAGTAACTTCTCTTATTTATTTTGCCATTTGAATTTGCTTTTAAATGAACTGTTTATTTATATATCTAGTATAATAATCCAAGTTTAAATCCAAGTTTAAAAATAGTAGCCTAATAAATTTTAATTGATAGTTAAGTGAATATTTTTCATAAAAAATATAAATGATGCATCAGGGGGCTGGGGATATAGCTCAGTGGAATAAGCGTCTGCCTAGCAAGCGCAGGGTCCTGAGTTCGATCCCCAGTACTGCCAAAAAAAAAAAAAAAGGGAGAAATGATGCATCATTTTAAACCTCATTAATTTAAAAATTGTAATGACATCTCATTTTCGTTACTTTTCTCTCATTGCTGAGGCAAAATACCTGAAACCCAGAATTAAGGAAGGAAAGGTTTATTTAGCTCACAGTCTGTGGAGGTTTCAGTCCATACTTGGCTGGCTCCAAGGCAGGATGGCTTGTGGCAGAGGGCAACCACTCATGGTGGCAGGAGACGGCAAAGCAACAAGTACAAAATGAAAGAGCAGCGAAGAGCAAGCCTCTGTCCCTCCCTTGTATGCAAACTACCCACACCAGGGGCAGATGTAGCACTCAAACCCATAATCCCACTATGGATCAATCAAAAATGGGACTATGGATCAATCAAAAATCTAGAAGCCTGCTCATGGCTGCATGAGGATTTGAGGGACATGCAGATACAAACCATACCACATCTAATACTGTAGACAAAGGAGGAATCAGCACTGCGGATAGAAGTAAAATTAAAAATCACCTTTCTGGAGAGAAATTTGTCAAGGAGAACCATGATTTTAATATTTTCACTGATTGACCTAATAATCTTTCATTATTACTCAAATCTCCAAATTATCAATTGATAAATATTGCAGCAAAGTTAAACTTTATAGTAACAAATGGAAAAATTCTAAATATCTATTAAGAAGGACTTTGTTTTAAAATATGGTGGACCCATTAAAAAATACTAAAAAGGATGAAGCATATAGCTTGTATTTTCTATATATTTTCAGGGAATTACTATAATGTCATGATTAAAACCTAAAATTTAGAAAGAGATGGTTATGAGATCAAACCTCAAAGCCACCATTTGCTAGATGTATTGCTTTGGAGATGTGGTTCTCTCTAAGCCTTAGTCACTCATCTGTGAAATAGAAATGCCTATCCTATGTACTGGTTGTGAGAATTAAAGGCGTTAACTCAAATAAAGTACATAGCACATGGGATTTGGTCAATACATAGTAAAGACTAGCTTAAAACTAGTGATTACAAATTGTATTCAAAATTTTTAAAAATCGTGTGACAAGGTTTTTATCATATGCTCCTTGTTAAGAGGCAAGGAGTACATAGCAGAATATAAATTTGCACTGTGTGTGTATGTGTCATACTGTAAAGAAATGCCTAAAAAATTTACAGCATGGTTAACCATGTCCTCTCTGGGTGATATAATTCAGACTAATTTTGACTTTCATTCAGCATTTGTCAATATTTGATTGAATATTCTACCTAAACATATAACATCTTTATAAATAGGAAAACCATTTTCTACAAAGCAGTTAGAATATGCATTCAGGCATAGAAACATTTATGTTCCGCAGGAAAACAGGCATTGTCTGTGCACCTTTCAGAACACTTTAAAATTCCAACAAACTGTTATATAGAAATGATTGTTTTAAAATTCAAAATGCCTCTGATGTAAGATAAAGTGCCTTTAAAATGCTCAATGTGGCAAGGTAACAGGATTGTTTTCTATGCTACAGAAAAGTCAGTCTCATACGTTTGTCACGCAGAGTAGAGTTATAAATTAGAGGGTCCAGGCAACACAAAAAATGACATCCTCCTGATAAACCCTAACATGCTATTTCTCCTGAAGGTGGACAAATTATGAATATGAATCCTTGAACAAACAACCAAGGAAAGTGCAAACACTTAACATTCCTGATACTCTGGCTATCTGGATGAGCCTTCAGATTACTTTGGAACATGCTTCCCATTCAGGCATTCTTGGCTGTTTTGGCTTGAATCTACATGTTCTCCTAAAGCCTCACACTCTTTTCAGAGGTAGCTGAATATAGGGTGTGTAAATATGGTTTAAGAGTGCATGATAAGTAAATTATCCCACTGATTGGTTTAGCATATTCTGGGTATGGATAAGGGGAAGGTCTATGCTGGGTGTGGGTGACACCACTCCAAAGACTTGTACCCTGTATGGGATAAAGGGAAAGGAGAATTTGCTGCTGCTTGCTGCTTCCTGCCTTCTTGCCTGCACTGCCATAGTTTCTCCTCTGTCGTGCCGCCTTGTCTTGGAGCCAGGTGAGTGTTCACTGAAACACCTATGAACTGTGAACTAAAATAAACATTTCCTCCTTTAACTTTGGTGTATTTTTGAGTATTTTGTCTCAGCAATAAGAAAAGTAACTAAGATACCAGCATTCCTCCTCTGATCTAAGGATCCATTTTCCAAAGGAATTGTCCTCTTGTCACACTAGAACTATGAATTTGAATTTTCATGTTATCCTTTCATTGAACAACAGATAAAGTCTCGCTTTATTCTTAAGAAAGCCTCGCTTAAGAGCAGAATTTCTATATTGGTGGGGCTTGGTAAAGTAAGAAATTTCTTGTGCAGCTGATGGGAAGTACTATTTAACTTTTTCAGGTAGAATTTTGACCACATGAATAGAGTTTTAAAAGTGATTCTCATTGTTTTCCAAGAATTTTAATTTTAGAAATCTATGTGAAATTAATTGTGAAGGATGTGGACAAAGATTTATATGCAAAAATCTTACCAGGGAATTTTTTATAACAGCAAAACATTGGAAATATGATAAATAGCTAATGACATCGACATTAAGGAAAATAAATTCAGTAAACATTTTGAAAATCAACAATTTTACACAGCCATTGAAATAATGTTAATACAGTTTTATGGAAAATGTTTCAGATATAATATTAACCTAGAAAACTATAAAATGTATAAAAACTTTTTTAAAATGATGTCACAGCACTGAGCACAGTGACAGTGGCATAACCCTGTAACCCTAGCACTTGGAAGGCTGAAGCAGATCAGCCTGGGTTATATAGTGAGACTCCGAAAAAAAAAAAAGAAAGAAGGAAGAAAAAAGATGTCCAAAATTAACAGTTCTTGTGGGAGAAAATAATAAATAGTATAAGGTTATTGCTAACTTTCTTTATTCATTGTTATACATTTTTGTGCTTTTCAATGAAAAACACATTAAAGATTATCCAAACCAAAAATGTCCCTCTTAAATAAGATGAAAGACACACAAAGAAAGTAAGTTAATTATGGCTTCATAGGGACATGTTCTTTTCCACAGACCATCTTACTTCTCTTCTGGGGCTTATTATTATTATCTGGGATACATCATGTGTCCCTATTTTTGCCTCAAATCAGACTATCTTCTAGCAAGTCCAATGTATCCAAAGATAGTTTAAATTTCACTGTTTGTCCCTGTTATTTTTATCATTGGTACTGACTGCAAAAAAAAAAAAAGGTAACATATACCAAGGTTTGCCCATATATTCAAAATTAATGGTGTTAACATATGTAAATTTGGTAATGGGGCCTTTCAAGTGTCCTACTATTTAGGGTCTTGGTAAGGCAAATTAGGAATTGTTTGGCCATTAACTATTTTAGCAAATAACTAGAATTTCATTGTGTTTCTGGAAAAAATGCTGAAACCTCATAACAACAAAGTACCTAGCACCAGTAACTCTCAATATACCCAAGAACAGAATATTAGCATAATCCATTATTAGTAACTTGTAACCTGCCTTCCCATTCTTACCAACTCCCCTTCCCTCAAATAGGGCCCAGCATGCTATGACTTAACCAGCATTCCACACAGTTCTGACACGTGCCAGGTCTGAGAATCAGGACGGAGACAAATCAGAAAGTGTTGCGCTGGCACTTAGCCAGGACTATATTCTTTAGCAAACATTCAGACCAGGATTCCCTCTACTTTGTGATAATTACAAGACATGGAAGGCACCCTTAGAGTACAGCCCCTCCCCCACAGAGACTGCTGCTCTTCGCTATACTTCATAGCTTGTTTGGTCACTCGGGTAAGGCGGTGGAATGTAAACAAGATTTTTTAAATTCCAAGACTTCTCCGCTCTAAATAGAACATTTTGTTGCCTAAATGATGAGATTCGCATATCCCTTTCACATTTTTTCATAGAGGAAGAGCTGAAAGGAGTTGTTACTATTATTATTAAAAGGTTACTACTATTAACTTCTTGGTAGAAGTCTTTCTTCAAAAACAGATGTTGGACTGAATATGAACCAAGGTTGCAGGGCAGTGTGAATCCTGTTCTGCAGTTGGTTCTTCTCAGACCCCATCCCTGAGTCTATTTCACTGTGCTCCACACACTGCTGTTTCCTTTCACTATGCATGTTTTTCCCTAAATTTCGAAGAAGAAATGGTGTCTGTACATCTAAGGGAAAAGATCAACCATTTTATTAGTGTATTTGTGCACTTTTTTCCCAACCATTTATGGATTTATTTATTGTGTATATGCAAGGCACTGTTTCATAAGAAAAACCGATAAGTACACAAATAAAACATTTCAAATGATATAAAAGATGACACTGTAACTGTGAAAAATACAACACAAGGCCTACACTAGACACCAGAGTTTTATGAATTATATGTGATGAGGCCTTAGATAATTTTCTAAATATTTTCAGTTTGAGGAGAACTTACAGGAGAATCACGTATTTGTTTGGACTTTAAGAAATGACCAAAAGGAGGTACTGTGGTGTGGGTATCCCCCAGAGTGTCATGTATTAAAAGCTGGATCCCCAGTGTGGACCAAGTAGACAACTGAGTATGGATCAAGCAGGTTCACACATTCACTGGGCTTTCGGTGTCCCTCCAAGGCTCATGTATGAGAAGCTTGGTCCCTAGTATGGTAGAGGAGGATGATGTGAAACATTTAGGATAACGTGTGGCCTGGCAGGAATTAGGTCAATTGGAGGCTTGCCTTGGAGAGTGGTTGTGGGACTCTAGTCTTTCTCTGGCTTGCATTGTGAGATGTGATCACTTCTGCACATGAAAAACCTACAAAATGGAGCTCTAGGAAACAATCACTTAAACAGCAACACAAGCAGAAAGCTTTGAAATGTGATCAGGCAAACTGCTGTTCTCTATCTTGACCACACATTAGTGTCACCTGGGAAGCTTAAAAAACAAAAAGGATGCCCAGGCCCGTCTCCTTCATGGCAAATTCTGATTTAATTTCCCAGAGTAGAGCCTGGACACTGGACTTTGAATTTTTAAATTCCTTAAATCATTCACATGGGTGAACAGTACAAGGAACCACAACGATAGCACTGATGGGGAAGCACCAGATACCATGACATGAAAGCGTTGAATGCCAGACTAAGAAAAACATGTTCCATTTAGCAGGAAATAGTAGGAGAGTATTTGATAGGCACTGTAGTAACAGGAAAGGGGAAATGCAACCCTGGAGGAGGTGGGGCCAGGCAGAACCAAGGTGCACCTTTAACAGGCTCTGAAACAGGTGCCTGTGTGAAAAAAGACAGAGAAGGTCTAATAATGAACTTTAGAGCCCAGGAGCTTGAGCAAATATGGAACTTGTAACAGAAGAATGTCAGGCAAGAAAAACAGATATTGTTGGGGTAGGATGATCAGTTAGGTTCCACAGCACTAAGATAATGGGTCGCACAGATCAGAACATCTATTAGGCACTAGAAAATCCTGACTCTTACGGTTTCACTTACTGGAGAAGAACTAAGGCCTAACATTATCTGGGGCTCTATCCTCTGAGGTGGTTACTGAATCCATAGAGTAGAAAAGTGTTGGTAGAGCATTAAGATGCTGAGTGGTGGGAGATTAAGGATAAATGGAGAAGAGCAATCTTTGGAGGAGAAACACAGAGAAGAAAGGGGCAAAAAAGATGCAAGCAAAGGCACCAAGAGAGGGGAGGGTTCATAAGAAACTTCCCAGCCGCACAGCCCCTACTAAAGGCAAGGACAGTTTTTATCCTACTGTACTTTGTACGTTTTACCAAGTTTAGAAAATACTGCTAGGGAAAGACCGTGGAAATTGTGAGATTACTTCAGCGAATTCATAACAACGCTTAATTTATAAATTTCATAGAAAAATGATAATAACTTTTGAGAAATACTGATATTCCAGAGTTATTCAGGCCCACCTTTATAGCAAAATTAATGGAACCACAAAGATAGTGACCAGAATTTTGTAATAAAAAGGAGATTCTTAGTAAAATTTTAAAGGATAATTTCAGAAGGTGGGGCAGAAGCTGAAAGTTAATTTATGGAATTAATTTATGGAGATTGCTAAAAAAAAATTCACTTTCCCTTAAGTTCTTCTTTTCTAAACTGTAAGTTTTATATCCACAAGATATGTTACTAGAAAGAGGCAACTTTAGTTAAAGAAGATAAAAGTATATCAGGTGGAAAATATTAATTTACCTGGGACAGTCGGGTCTTAAAAGGTACTGATCTGGAAAGTTTCAACAATTCTACACTACTGATATTAGAAAGAAAAATGATACAAAAATTAAGAAGTATCCTTGGAATTATGGTTAGATATTCCTAACTTCATTGCAACTTGAGGAAATATGTTTAAAATATTTCAAGCAGCTAGATCTGGTACCACACTATCTTAGAGAACGTAGTATATCTCTCTTATAGGTAATCCATAAACACTGTTATTTGAAAAGTCCCATATGAAAGAGTTTGCATTTCTTTCCTGGAGTCATATCCCAATCTAAATGCAGTATGGATATTACTTGTTTTTTCAAGTTGTATCTGCCATTCAAAGCACAGTTTAGTCTGTGGCAAAACCAAACACAAATGTCTTTTTTAAAAGTCTTTTACATTCCCAAAAACTATGAAAAACAAAGACTTGAAATTATTTATTAACATTTCAATACTACATCTTTTATAAATATAAATAGAAAAAAAGTACCTTTAACAGAACAGATAAAGTATCTTCAAAGTTATATTAAACATTTCCCAGTCTTGGAAAATTCAAGTACCCAATCTGGTTTCCATGAAACTTAAAAAGATCAAACGATTACAAAGATGCTTGGCTTGAAAAAGAAATTGCTTCGACTTCAGTAAACATCTGGTTGCCATTTTCAATTGTAAGCGCTAACCCACTTAAGGAAACAGTTTAGTTTCATTGGGTAAGAATGAGACACTGGCTTTTTGTTCTCTTTTCAGAGTGGAGGGTAAAGGAAACATCAGAATAGGGAGGTCACTCCAAGCTCAACTTTATAAATAAGCTTTTTCAAAAATTAAAGTAAATTTAACTCAAATTCTCATAGTGTAAACAACTCAACTAAGTTAAGGTTAAATAAACATTCCTTGAGCTCCAGTGTGCCAATTAAAGAACAAATTCTGTTTGGCTGTAAATATTTCAGTAATTCCATAAACACTGAAGAAAATAGCAATAAACCTGAGCATACAATTACTGAATGTCATAATACAATAAAATAGAATGGGGTACCCTTATAAGTTTCTCTGATTCAATTTCTTTTTTTAACTCGAGTTTGATTAACTAGAGTACAGAAGCACTTCAGATACTACCCAAAGCCTATTACTTGCATAGTAAAAAATGGATGTCAGATGTGTTCAGGTGAAAACCCTGTAAGGCAAAACACACTGTGCCTTTTAAATGTGACCTTTACTCTTTTGTCTTCCTGATATATTTATCAGGAATAGTTATATAGCAAATTAAAGTCAGGAAAGCACCAGGGTGCTGGTGGGGGTCTAGAGGACAAGAAAATAATGAGAAGTTTGTTAGTATCAACTTTTAAATTATCAGTAGAAGCATCTGCAACAAATCTGCACAGAGCCAAAGGGGATCACCTCCAAATTTGGTCTAGACTGGTGTTTTTCCATTCCTTCCTTTCTTCCCATTCTTCTCTTCCATCCGTAGGACACCAGACTACAAGCAAAGACTGAGGAAAAGGAATCCCAGGGACTGGGGAGGTGTAAGTTCTGGTCCTGCTCTCTCTTACTTGTGCATGTGAGTGTTAGGTACCGTATACTGCATCATAGGACTGCAGAGTTTAAGAAGCGGTTGGTGGCTGTTTTACTCTTTCTCCTACATAAAGCAGTAACCTTCCCATTTGCATCACAGATTTACTTCTGTTCTAGCCACTTAAAACTTTTGGATGACTCTGATTGCTAAAGCTCTGATTGATTTAAGGATATCCATCCACAAATTAGTCCTACTTATGTCTTCTAGAATTACTACAAATCTTGCGTTCAAGCAACCTATTAAACACTAAGAACACAAAAATACTGGTCCGACTACTTGCCAGTCCTCCCAGAAACATTCTTTGCAAGTGGAATAATAGATTTTCTTACCCCTACTGGAGTCCTGGTTTCTTTGCTGCAGCCATAGAAATTGTGCCTTCTTCAAGCTTCCATAAATAATTATAACTCAGAGATACAATATACTCTTGGTTAGAGTCTTTGGAATTTCGTTTACTGACAACCTACTCTAGGGCTGGGTTGAAAACTTTTGGAAAATATCTGCTTTCTTTTAAACCAGCGTACCATTCCATGAACTAAAACAATGGTTTGAGAAATAGTACCTGAATTCTGTGAAAGAGCTTTTATCTTTTTTCTTTAAAGAAATATGTTGTAACAATCCTTCCTCACAAGAGATGATTTTTCAAACCAAGGAATTATAAGAACATGCAGTATCTTACGTTATGCTATGAAACGAGCTGCAAAGCATAATGTAGAGGACACAGGTGGGACCTAAATACATCGTGGAGTTTTTGACTGCTTCCCCCGACTGCCTTCCACTTTGACAAATGTCAAAAACTGTATTCTTACTTTTATGTGTTTTTGGCTGGAGATCTTTAGGTAACACTATGCTACATTGCTTCATGGAATACAAAACCTTTAGTGAATTAATTGCCACCTCTATGCAGATGACTCACAAACATATGTCTCCTGCCCTGGCTTCTCTAGTTGCTTTTCTCTGCTATACTCCCCTATGCAATCCTCACAGCACCTTGGACTCAGGGAGTTTAGAACTAAACTCACATGCCCTCCCACAAAGGCAACAAGCCAAGTAACACCAGTAAATATGGCAGGGGAGACTTAAAAGGCAGGAAAGGGTAAAAATACAAAAAACAGACACAACACTCAAATGTCCCCGGAGTCTAGAATCAGTTGATATATCTTATAAGCACCAGACCTGTGTGCATCTTTATTTATGTTGTGCTTTTGTAATACAAGATTTGTACATCAGTGGAATATCGATGGTCCTCTAAAATTATTATAAAAATAAAAGGTTTATAAACAAAGCTTTGATTTCAATTTCCTGAAGTATCTGCTATTTAAGGAGCTTAAATATTGGTGTACTTTTTGTCTTGACTTAACCATGCACTCAGTAAATATGTATTGCAGACCTATATGTAGGTAGAGGGCATGATTTTAAGTTATCAGCAGAAAAGACCAGATCCTTGACTTTATGGAGTTTAGAGATTGTTTATAATTGAGGTATTGCTGAGACAATGGTTCAGTACACTGTGTGTCACAATTTTAGAAGGGTTTACAACGCAGATCTTTTAATGAAAATATGTAAGTTGAAGGACTCTGACCTGGACAAAGACCTATCAAGTTCCCTGAGCCCACAGTGACACCCAGCCCAGCAGGAGCATCCTGATGCCACTTCACATTTACAGGCACCTTCCTTCAGCAATCAATCTGCATATGAGAAACGTGCGGCTTTAAGAGATTAAGTTCTCTGCCCGCGGTTGGTTAGCTAACCACAGAAAACAGGAAAAGGCAACTCTAGGGGCCCAGCCCAGCTGTCCTGCTCCAGAGCTGATACGTTTTAATGGCCACCGTCTGTTGCTCCCCCACAGAAGCAATTCTTCTGGCTAAGTTCTTCTTATCTATAGGCAATGAAATCTCAACTTCCTTGTAGATTCTTTTCTAGTACAAATAAACTTAAGAAAATTTTGAAATATGTTTTGCATTACACAGGTTAAGATGGATCTATAGTAAATGTTTCTTTCTGTATAAACTTCAGAAGGAGCTTTTGGCATGTAGCCACTATAAATAAACCTTCAAAATTAGACTAAATTCCAAGTGCTGTGTAGATATGTTAGTCATTTTTAAAAGTGAAATTGAATGTAAATAAAAATATAGGATGACACAGATACATTAAACAAGGGAAAATAGGTTTTTATTTTTAAATATATTTTTACATTAAATAGTAATCTGTATTTTTGCTCTATTAACTATATTTTAATAGTGTGTCCCACAAGCACATCTGAATAAATTACAGTATCCTTATTGGGAGGGAAAAGGCTATGGAGAAACTTATCTAAGACACCATTCTCCAGAACACATTCTGTCCAACTTAATATGAATACAAAACTGACAAATATATTTTGCATAGTACTGACTTTAACCTTTCATATAAAGGCCTTTACTGTATCACACTGTAAGGACGTATTCCTACCTTCTACTGGAGGCTGCTATATAAACAAAGCTGTGGTGTTTACTTGATTTGTAATAGAAATGTTGCCCTGACCTTTGATCCATTTTATTACTAATATCATATACTTAATACTCCTTTTGAAAAAAAGTTGTTCTAAATATAGTACTTGGGCATGTGAGAAGTTGGGAAAGGAGCTGTAATGCTCCCCTGCTCCTGACAGTAAAACTGTACTTTCTGTTGTTACTTTGCACTTGGAGGCTTCCAGTCAAAGCTAAGCCTAAATTATTGTAGCTAAAAGGAAATCTAGTTTGGGTCCTAACTTTATATTTCCATTTTAGCAATTTTGCTATAACGTGTTTTGTTGTAAGCCATCAGACTCTTTTTCAACAAAATTTGGTATGAGTTTTGAAAGTAACCATCTCAAACCCATAGTCTAATTGTCAGCTTGATGTGGAATCATGTTCATACAATTAAGCTACAAAAAACTCACTGGATGAACCATAATACAAATTGGAAGCTTTCAGGGAAGTATAGTTTCCATTGCAACTAATCAACTTTCTTACAGAACAAAAGCAGCCAAAAATAATAGGAAAACAAATGAGTGTGACAGTGTTCTGATAAAACTTTATTTATAAAAACAGATTTGGCCAGTGGGCTACAGTTTGCTAACTCCTGGAAAAAAAACCTATAAAGACTTTTACTTTTTATATTTCTTCAAAAACTATACTATGTAAAACCAACATTACAAAAACAAAAGCAACCTGAAACCGTGTGACTCCAATTCTATAGCTTTGATAGCAAGTTTGCATTTTATTTTTCACACTGATTATAATACACATAATATGAAAGTGCACAATATATTTGAAAGCTGACAGAAAATTACTAAGTATGCACTGCTCTTCAAGAATACATAAATAATCTGAACAAATGAGAAAATCTATTCTGAGCCAGAGTGTCTTAGACCAGATACTTCTTGTATTTCATTATGGAGAGTAGTTTTAGAACTTTTGGAAAATATTTCTCTTAGTTCACAATACACTGGAGCACTGACTTACTAAATAGCACTTACATGGTAGGAAAGAGAATAATTGGATGGTGCTTCTTTTCTTTTAGAGAATTATATGTCTTCACAAATGCAGGGACATAAAGATATATTTTCCCAAAGCAAGGGATCAAAACACCATATAAATGTATTTTCACTCTATGATGTTAGTAGGCCTAACTCTGAAAGGAAAACTGTCCACATACTGCTTTCAAGACTAGCTTAAAGATGAACTGCTGGTTGTAAATACCTATACAGTTAAATCATAAGTGCTCCAATGACAATAATAACAAGTAGATTTAGGCATCACTTTATTTTCCAAGTTGACTGTAAAAATTGCTAGTTCTCCAACCAATAATATATCTCTTAGAACAGTGCTGCATTATACATGAGAATACCTTGGTTCATGAATGCTTTTGTCAGCAAAACAAACTGGAAATTTGGTTGTTGTGTTCGGCAAAATTTAGTTTTTGTTTGCAAACTCTCAACTGGGTAACAAACACAACTGCAGCCATCCTTCACACAACAAACACAACTGTGGCATCTTTTCCAAAATCATCACACAAATTTAGTTCGTGAACCGATGTACCACTGTACTTGTACCTAGTTTTAGTTTTTTAAGCAATCTCCATACCAATTTTCATAGTGGTCATACATTCCCATCAACTGAGTATACACTTCGAAGTTATCAATATGTAATGCAACGACCATTGTTGATTCCCTGTCACCTTGTCTGTAACTCAGTTTTGATTGTACTATTCTTATGCTACTTTGTGTCTGTTTGTTAATATGTTTTTGTTTCTTTACTTTTAAAATAAAAGTGAAAAAAAAAAAAGAAGAATGTAGAGGGTTCCCTTTTCCCTGCACCTTACCAGCATTTGTTATTATTTGATTTCTTGATTGTAACGATTCTTTCTGAAGTAAGATGGAATCTCAGTGTTGTTTTAGTTTGCATTTCCCTAATGGCCGGTGATGCTGAGCATTTCTTCATGTGTTTATTAGCCATCTGTGCTTCTTCTGTGAAGTGTTTATTTGTAGTGGATTGACAACTGGTGGTCAACTTATAACCCCTAGCTGAACTGAATAACCATGATGCTGGGTGTGGGAGGCCCACCTGAAGATTGTTGCTAGCAGCATAAGAGGCAGATTGGAGAAAAAGAAGACAGGCTGTTGGGAGCGGAGAAAGGCTGTTGGGAGCTGGTGGAAGCTGCAAGAAGCTGTTGGTTCTGTTGGAGGCGCTTGTCATGCTGGACTGCCTGATGAACTCGGCTATTTTCATCCTTCAAGGAGCTCGGGACTTTGTTGGCACTGAGAATGGCTTTGGTTCACTTTGGGGGAGCTCTGGTCCTCACTTGTGCATCGCTTCCTGGCTCCAGAGGGAAAGATGGTGCACTGCCAGTCTCCTGGAGAAGCTTGATGCTTTGGCTTTCTTGATGGGAACTCAGGCATCTTGATCATCAGAGGAGCTCAGGACCTCACTGTTGCTGAGGATGGCTGTGGTACTTTTCAGGGGAGCTGTGATTCTTACTTTGAGCATCTCTTCCTGGCTCCTGTGTAGGTCCCTCAGCCTGCTAGCACAGATCTTTATCCCGCTGGTACAGACTTCCTGGATTCCACCATTTACCTTTGGGCCTTCCCAGCACAGATTCATTAAACAGACCTGCAGGAGATGCTGTCATGGGCTCTAGGCCTCCAGTTGGATTTGTGGGAGGCATTGTTATGGACTCTAGGTTTTCAGCTGTACCAATGCAGGACATTATCATGGGATCCAGGCCCTCAGCTGGATTCCTAATCTATAGTGTGTGGACAGATTTCCTGTACTCTCTTGTATACTTTGGGTGACTATTATAAATAACCTTACAAAATATATGTCTTGTATTATATTGTTTCACCTTGTACAATAACCCCAAACCACAACACTATTCATTTCACATGCCCATTTTTTACTGGGTCTTTCAATTTTGAGAGATACAGTATTTTTTAAGTTCTCCACATGTTCTAGATATTACTCCTGTGTCTGCGAAATAGCGAGGAAAATTTTCCCATTCTGTAGGTTTTCTAATATGTACTAATACAAAAGTATACAAAATAATAACGTATCTGATTTTAAAATATAAAAATCTGGGTCCCATTCCCAGACTACTGAAGGAGATAAAAATGTTGGCTTGACTTCCCTTTGTCTCCTTCCAGAATACATACCACATACTACTCTAAAGTAAATATTATTTATGCATGTAGCAGACAGAGGACTAGCACTCAGAGAACTTAGATTGCTTAGGGAGGTTTATACACAGCACCACAAGCTTTCTCATTCTGTTATGCAACAAGCACAAACTAACAAGTGGGGGAAAGTTCCACCCATGTTCCAATTTAGGGCCTGAGCTTGCCTATGTTTCAAAGGGTGTTTACTAGCTAAGTGGAAGGAAAAGCAATAAAATATAAAGCCCAAATGCTGCTCTACCAGTACAGATTATACTGCACAGTATACAGTTAGCAGTTTGGCTTATGATTCTTTTTTTTTTAATTTTGGTTCTTTTCTATCCTGAGGAGGTTTACAAAAGTGTCTCCAAGTTGGGAAAAGGCCACCTCTGCTTGCAGAATAGCACAAAAAAGAGGTTAACAGAAATAACTATGGTCAAGTCAGGAGAGAAGAAAAAGCAGTGGGACAGTCAGGTACACAAAGACAAATACATTTTATATCTACTTTCCTGTGACTGAATGTATTTTATCAATGTGTCAAACCGGCAGACAGGTATTCAGTAGCATTTGTAAGAACATATACTTTGGTTTTAATGTATTATTTTCAAATTGTGAGTTAGAAACAGCAAAAACTGCAATGGCAAAACCAAAGATGGGCTGAATAAGGCTTCAGATCATTCTGCATTGTTTTCAGTTGCCCCAGGGCTGCTTAATTTGGGGAGGTTACGTTTAGATGTGCCAACATAACTTCATACATAATTTATATATACCCAGGAAAATAACCAGGAAGTGAAAATGTAACACTAAAGAGAAACAGATTCTATAGGAATCATATTTTTAGAAAATATTTTTACAGTAAGTGCCTCAGTTCAAACATAATGTATAGATTAAATTGGTGGTCATGGATTATAAGCTGCAATTTTTGAAAAAGTTTTTTATATAAGATAAACAATCAAAAAGGTTAAATTAGAATCATAGAACTGTTTTATTTCAGATATTTGATACACATTGCTCTGCATTAAAAAAATTTCAAAATGAAGTAAAAAACCAAAACTCGATTTTTCATATTCATGAAATTATGAGATCACTACCCTTTCTTGCGGCCTATCCAGGAATAGCAGTTTATGATACAGAGTAGATGAATGCCAGGAAAGAGTTAGGAACATATTTTTATAAAATACATTCAATTCAGCATTTACACTGACAAATGCTAGCGACATCCTATGATTATCTTCTCTCACTGGGCCCTGCCAGTTCCCGCAGCTACTTTGACTGCCAGGTTCCATTGCCTTCAAGCTGTCGTTGCACTTCCTTGATATTTGGAAGCTGAAAAGCAATCCTCCTTTTCACTGTAAAACTGACCTAAAGACATCAAGGGCAAGAAGAGATGTATTCCATCTATTTTGCAGATGGGGAAAATTGAAACTGAAGTTGAAGTGCACAGATAATCCATGCTTTGTCTATAGTAAGTTAGGGGCCGCAGCAAGGAGGCAGGAAAGAAGAGGACCATTACATTCTAGTGCAGTATGTCAGGGCTGCTCTGCAGGACTTCAGGGGAACAGCTCATATGACAGTGTCAATATGATCACCCTGTTTCCCTACAGTATGAAATGTCTTGTGGAAAAGAGAGACTAAACATTTCCTATCTTTCTATCAAGTTATTCTGATGAATAGGTTTTAGATCCTATCACTTATGGATGCTCCAGAACTTTGGATTGGCCACTCTGAATAGAGCCAATGAAAACAAACTATGAGATTTGCAAACATTGTTTTCAGCTCTTGTTACTATTCCAGAGCCTTCATGTTGTTTTTCTTTTTCCTCATTTGTATCCAGAAGCCCAGCACTTTAAATGTCCCTACTACTCTTAGGCAGTAGGGACTGGTCAGTGGCATTCACAAAAGACCTGCCCTCTTGGCACATACTCTTCACGTTTTAAGACTTTCTTTTCATCAGAATAGTTCTTTTGTAATCTCAGCTACTCAGGAGGCTGAGACAAAAGATCTCAATTTCAAGGCCAGGCCAGAGCACTTAGTGAGAGTTTGGTTTAAAAATCAAAAGAGTTGTGTAGCCCAGTGGTAGAACACTTTCCTAACATGTGTGAGGCCTTGGGTTGGAGCTCCAATAACAAAAACAAAAGCAAAACAAATCTTGCTGGGCTCTATCCCTCAGAGCTTCGCTAGCTAAGTAGCCGACTGTCAACGTGAAGGTGATGAAGGCTAAATATTACCCCAACCTTCCCAAAGACTCCCCAACTTCCTTTCACCATCACAAGCCAAGGGGGCATGGAACTGAAAAAGAAGTATTACAGTGAGGGCAAGGTTGTCTTGAAGTATATTTTTGCACTAGGATCTGACCATTATTTCCCAAAGGAAATCATCACAGAAACGAGCAGTCAATTCAAATCCCTTCCCTTTTAGTAACACAAAAATAAACAGTCAGCCCTTCATAATCATGTTTTCCACATCCATAGGTCCAGGTGACTATGTGTTGAAGTATTTTTAAAGCTTGCATATGCACTAAAAATGTACAAGCTTTTTTTTTCCTGGTCATTATGTCCTAAATAATGCAACAGCCTTATACTGTATAGGGTTGCACTGTACTAGATATTAGAAGTAATCTAGAGATGAATTACAGTATGTGGAAAGAAATAGGTTGTAGGCAAATACTATGCCATTTTATAGCAGAGATTTGAGTGTCCATGAATTTCAGGACCTGTAGGATTCCTAGAATGAATCTCTATTATACTGGGGGGCATCTGTGTTGTGTGATTGTGAAGAGATAAATCTGATTTGCTTATTCTACATCACTGTGTTCTCATGATGACCTCTTGGTGCAGGAAAATGGGCCAAAAGAGAGTAAGAGGCTCAGGAGGAGAGCACAGTAAATGAGAGCTGGGACACGGCTCGCCCTGCACATCCCTTCCCCCATCAGGCAAAAGGTACAGCTTCAGTCACTGCATCCAAAGCCCCAGTTTTCCCTCCAGCAACCTAGGGCGGTTAATATTTCTTAAACTTGAGTACACAGGGGGCTACCGTGAGGGTTAAATAAAGTCATGAATGTCATGAGTACAGAGTATACCATGAAGTCTATGCTGCGTTAGTTGCCCAAGAAATGTGAGCTATTATTGCCTTCGCCCTTTTAACCCTCATCATCTACTCAATTTTTTTTCTAATAACTTACTAAAAAACTTGTCACTTATTTTTCTCTTCAAATGATAGACAGGAAAGTATTTGATGAGTAATGGCACCTATAATACACAGCCTTCCTTCTTTCATATTTAGAGCCATCTGTGAATCGTATTTAAGCTAGCTTCTTGAAACAATTTCCAGCACGTTCTCCTTGCAGTCAAATGAAGTGGCAATTTTCTTAAAATATGGAACAGTTTGGTGCTGGGCAGAAATGTATTCAGGCTCATAAACATAAACATTTTTAATGTAGCATTTAAACATGAACTATGCTACTCTAAAATGCTACAGAAATATAAACAAAATAATTTCAGGAATAAAGAGACCTAGCTAAAGAAAATCTGAGGAGAAGCAGAAAATAGGAGCTAAATTTTCTATGAGAAAGTTGATGATGCATAAAGATTTGTGTTTGTGAAATTTTGTAGAGAAGACAGTGGTATGTTCTAGAAATCGTTTATAATTTTGTCAAGTGACTTTGGTAATTACTAATTATTCTGACCTTGTTCTAGCAGCCCCAGCCCAGGGCCCGCACTGAACTTTCCTTCAGTGATGACAACCGTGTAATGACGCTCTGTGAGGATGTGCTGGTAGAGCTGAAGTTCTGTCTCGCTGCAGGAAGGGGGCCGGTAGAGTACAGCCCGCCTCCCATCGCCGCCGAAGTGTGTCTCCATCGATTCTTCTACCTAAGAAAGGAAAGAGGGTGTGAAAATTCAAAATGAAGAATTTCCTTGAAATGTATCATCAATACCAATCAAGGGCTATTCATAGTTATTCTGTACACTTTTCTGCAGAAATGAAAACAGATTTTCTGAAAGGCTTTAAAGGACAAAACAACTTCCTATGCAAGAAGTAAAGGAGAATAGAATTATTTTTACTATTACAGAAGACAAACCCTTCAAGCCATTAAAATATAGAGCTCCTTCAGGGAAAATTGCTGCATAGAAATACAGAGCTCAACTTCAGGTGAAAACATAAACTAGTTGCTAGGACTGTCATCTACATTGTATTTTTATGAAGGAGTTCCACCTGCATCATCTTTTAATACCTATTTCAGGAAAACACGGTAGATCAAGCAAAGAAAGGATCTAGAAATGGAAGGATGTGGTCTAGCAGCAAGCTGAGCAGCAAGCTGGGAGTGAGTGGAGATACAGAACACTGGGCCTCTCAATGAGGACAGGGCAAAATTTGAAAACATCTCCGAAGCAGGATGGGCACAGCTGTGAGGAAAGGAGAGCTACCGAGGTTCCACAACTCTGGGCTTTCCCTGCAATAGTTCAATGCTCTCCCATACATAAATATTCCTCTTTCTCACAGTGGTACATGACATTCCATTAACAAAGGGAATTTTTGAATGGCAAAGTAGAAATAAGGGTGAAATTTAAATTTATTATAAGGCATCTTGACCGGTACCAGGTGCTGTGCTAAAAACTTGAGGTTAAAACTTGATAAAACAAGGATGTCTTTTATTACTGGGAGGAGTGATGAGATTGGGCGGAGGTCCAGCAAGAAATATGAGAGGCCCAGGAAGAGGAGACATAGAAGAGGGTGGAGAAAGATCAGAGGAAAACAGTAAAATCCAAGCTACTTCTAATAGCAGCGCCCAAAGAATCTGTCTATCTGACGGGTCTGAACTGGGTGTGGTGATGCATGCCTGTAATCGCGGCTCCTTGGAAGTCTAAGGAGAGGGGGTCACAAGCTCAAAACCACCCTGGGTAACCTAGTGAGACCATCTCATAATAAGAGTAAACATTTAAAGGCAAGAGATCTGATCTAATGGTAAGGCCCTGGGTTTAATCCTAATCATTACAAACCAAACGAAACCAAGGATTACAATATATTATGTTTTTTCATTACTTAAGCATCTTCATAATTTCCCATTCCTGACAGAATTGAGTCTGGCTCTTTATGAAGAGAAAAACAAGACCATTAAACTTCAACCAT